>JAVJIF010009628.1:0-195564 GCA_038442645.1 Agave tequilana | reverse complement strand
GTTTAGTTTAGGTTAGTTCTTCTTCCTCCCTTGTATTTTCCATTCTGTAGATCTTGTAATAGGGAGAGAGAGTGGTACATACTTGGAATGCAAGAGTGCTTGTAATAGAAGGTGACAATCTATGAAAGGTGCTCTCTTTACCTCTCTATGTTTTCTTTTTCTCTAACTCCTTTTACATGTATAGCTAACTTTTCTCTCATGACAACTAACTGCTAACCACCAACTAGTCTAACTTCTTATTTGATAATCCACATGAATCTAATAGCCTCGATTTGGCCTTGCTCTTACAAGAGCCATTGATGGCTCATGATGATGGATCTAACATTCTAACTTCCTAACTCTCTAACAAGCTAACATTACTTTGTTCCATGCTTACTTTTAGTTTTGATGGTTTAAGTGTAACTCGCTCTTGTTTTATTGAGTTGGGTTGTGATGAGTTACATGTGGGCTATGCTTGGTAAAGCTCTTGAACTAAGGACTAGTGATGGCCAATGAAACATGTGAGGCAACTATCACTAAGAGGTTAGAGTGTTGGTGGAGTCATTAGTAGTTAGTAGCCGTGAGTTTTCTTTCTCTTTCACTTATTTTAGAAATATACCAAAAACTACAAATACCATTCTTTTCTATGTTTCCCACTTCTTCGTATTTCACCGTATCTCTCTTTTCATTCTTTGCTTTCTTTTCTTTTGATTCTTTCAAACATTGAAGGATCTTTAACACATACGTGAATCAACCGGTAAAGCTTCTATCGCCTCCCGTCCTTGTGGATTCGACTCATTTTAGCCTCTATGCTATAACAGAAGTATCGAGGAAGCCAAAGCACACACACTTTAAATCTTAATTTTAAAACATAAACTTTTCGTGCACGGTTTTCCGCCGATCAAATTTTGGCGCCGTTGCTGGGGATGGAAACGTTTTGATTTCACATTTTTGTTAACTTTTCTTCTTTGTTTTTTGGTGTGCAGGTTAAAGTTTTAGCATTGCAGAAGTCCACACTTGCTCAAGTATGGTTGGGTAAATTCTTATATATTTTTATATTCTGTTGCTAATTTTTTTATATTACCTGTGCACTGTAAATAATTGTAAGAACTAAAATACGGAAAATTGGATGCTTTAAAACGGTTTAGACATTTGCATCTAGGCACGTGTCAATTTTCATTCCAATATACTGTATTTTGTTCTTATGTTGTTGTGATCTTGACGGAGGTGTACATATTGCATTGCATATAGTTAAAACAAACACTTCAGTGATTTACTCGCTTTTTTGTGTTCATTCTTATCTATATTAAACACTTGCACAAATTGAACTTAAGGGTAAGACTCAATGCAACATAAGGTGGGGAAGTCATTACCCTCCCTTGGCCCAAAAATCACCTCCCCACTCACACAACTCAAGCCTAAATAAAATTTGCTAGACGTTAGCCCCTAGGAACATCTCGGACTCATTTAAGAGATTGACCTAAGGGGAAGTTGTTAGAAGTTGACTCTTATCAAATCGGTGTCTAAGGTTGGGGATTGAGAGGTGAAACCTCGAAGAACAGTGGTTTGGCATAGTTAGGCCCGTTGCTCCGGCACGGATACCTCCCACTGAGCTTACCTCTACCTGGCCGATTAACTCGTGGTCAGATTCTGACAATATACCCCCCATGGACAGTCTAACCAGTTATGAGTCGTCTAGATCTAAGTCAACCCTAGCATAGGCTTGTTTTCTTTTTCTTTTTCTTTATTTGTTGTTTGTTTGTTTGTTTTTCTTTTTTGTAAATTGTGATATGGATTTCAACAACAACATTCTTTCAATCATAATATGAATCCATATTTCACTCCGACCTCATTTGACTCAGATAACTCTAACTCGGCTATGTACAATATGAACCAACCATATATGCCGAGTTGGGATTATCCGACTCAATATGACCCATATCCTCAATCATATGACTATAATTTTCAAAATAATTTCAACTCTTCACAGAGTCAATGGGGATTCACCTCCCCCGAGTCAAATTTCAACCATCTCGTCCACAATTTTCACAAAGTTCATTCCCTGATTTTTGTTCATATACTCCTTTTCCTGTTCCACCAACCGAAGATTGGAAAGGAGTATGGAAGAGTCCCTATAACAAATGCAAAATTTGCTCAATTCACAATCCTTCCCACATC
Source organism: Agave tequilana (assembly GCA_038442645.1). Classification (NCBI taxonomy): domain Eukaryota; kingdom Viridiplantae; phylum Streptophyta; class Magnoliopsida; order Asparagales; family Asparagaceae; genus Agave; species Agave tequilana. The sequence continues at coordinate 193,407 of JAVJIF010009628.1, read as the reverse complement.
AAACTCCATATAATCCTTTTCTAGAGCATCCAATTGAAGAAGAATCTGAGCTAGAAAAGCGTTTGGAAGTCTTTTGTGAAAGAATGCAAAACATGTTGGACTCATCATCTCAACCAAATTTTCAAGAGTCCTACTCATCTTTTCCAGTCTCACCGATTCAAAATGAACAACCATCAATACTGGACTTGAGTATGGAACCCTTGCGTGAGTCCAAGCAGTAATTGCAAAATCCGATGGACTCACAATTTCACCATCATTTCCAAAACCAACTTCCATACTCATCTTTTCAAGAAGAACCAATTGCAAAGAGTATGGAAGATATGATTCCGAATCTAAGTTCTGTTACACGGCCTATCAGTAGGTTAGACTCACTCATGAGTGAATTGATCAATGAGAGCGAGAAAAATCTTTCTTGTCAACCTTTGACCGATCCTTATATCCCTAACTCTACTGATTGGACCCATGAATCATGTCATTTTGGGAATCTAGATTCATTTTCAGAACACACATTTGAACTTGACCAAACTCCAAGTTATGAAAGTCGCCTGGACATTCTGGCAAGTTATCCCTTTCCTGACATTGAAATCGAACCTGAATGTGATCCTGAACCTCCAGTTGGGAACTCCATTTCACTTTTTGATTCAATAATGACTCTGGTATCTTTATCAGATTTTTTCTCTATTCTGGAGTTAACATTGAATCCTGTACCTATACACCGTGAAATTGAATCACCAATATCTTATGATCACACTTCATTGATGGGGAAAGTGTGTGAATATCAACTCTTTGGTTTGGACCCTGTTTTTGAACCAATTTCGACTCTCATTGTTAACTCTTGACTTGATCTGAGTCAAATCCCGAGTCGGTGTCGGTTTTTACTCCTGTTTCATTTGAGTCCAAATCACTCATCTTTCAAAATCACACTTTATTATTGGACAAGGATGTTGAAGAAATGACTCAGTAATTATTTTTGAAAACCTCTGACCGGTCACCCCCGTTCAAATCACTCTCGTCGGTTCTTGTACGGATCTGAGAGCTCTGTCAGAAACCTCTTGCTCTTTAAAGCCATTGGGGCCAAGTAAAATTCTTCTATTAAAGTCTCTCTGCACATTTGTTTAATTCCATGTCTAGTTTCATGAATTCGACCCTTTCCAAGATTGTTTCCGCAACCACATATCTAATTTAACTCCAAAGCGCATGAGAACCATGGATGAGTATTTTCATTATCAGATGGAGGTTGGATTTTCTTTATCAGATAATACTTTATAAATAGCTAACTTATCCTAATAGCTGTTTTTGTTATTTTCCTCTCTTGAATAATTAAAACTAGCGAAGATGGGTCAGAAGTGAGAAGTTCTTTCGACAGCCAGCATTGATCACTTTGAATCTATTCAATAAATTTTTCTTTTTCTTTTGTCTCATCAATTTTGCTCTTGTTCTATTTCAAACATTTGCATTTGATGCCAGAACAAAGACAGAGAGCATGCACTGAAATACTATCTTCTTGATTTCTATCCATCCTTTTGTTGTTGTTAAGATGTATATTGTTGAGACCGGAACTAGCAAAAGAACACAATGAAAATACACCTAGAGAGGGGGTGAATAGGTGTATAGCTAATCTAATGACAAATGATGCAGAATTATAAACTAATTGCAACACACTATGTGTAACCAAAGAGTGTAGCTGAATTCCCAGTGAGGGGCTCTGGACTATCCCTCTACATTCCTCTAAATAAGAGTTGAGGTGCTATATGTAGCTCTCTTGGTTTAACACAAGTATGGGCACACAAACAACATCAAGCATATATAAGATATGAACAATATAAGTAATGTAAGATATAAGAGAGAGAGTTTAGAGATAGTGGATCAAACGCAAACACCAAGATATATTTCGAGGTTTGAGCCACTGCTCTACGTCCCCGCCTTCACACAGAAGGATTTTCACTATATGTCCACACAGGACCTCCCACATAGGAACCTCCACTGAGAAATTTGCAAGTACAAGGTAAGGAGTACACAACTCCTCTCTTCAACACAACCACATCTACACAAGAGGTAAGGTACAAAGCCAAAACAACAATCACCTTTACACAAGAGGGATAAGGCACTAAGACAAACTCAACCACAATCACCTCTACACAAAGAGGGATAGCTACAAACCCAAAAGAAAGAAAGATTACAACTTGGTGATCTCAAAGACCACAAACAACCCTTGGTGATCACAATAGATCACAAACAATATTTCCCACAAAAACAAGATCCTATAGATAGGATAGAAATGATAACTCAAGTGTGAGAAAACAAGGTGTTTGGAAAACAAATCACAAAGAAAAATACTTGAAAAAAATGCTAGAAGTAGATAAACAAAAATCAAAACCAATTTCCCAAGGACTCTAGTTTTCTTTGATTTTTCCAACTCTTGAAAAAAAATAAAATAAATCTTTTGGCACAAAAACTCTTCAAAAACATGCTGCTAAAACACTTGTATAGATGGGAATATTTGCTCTTAAAATTCTTATTAAAAACAGCCCAAGAGATGGCTATTTATAACCTCTCAAACAATATAGTCGTTGGCAGCTAGAAAAGCCCAGAATGCCCTTCTGGTCAACCGCCCGGTCGACCGGCCAACGGTCATTTTTCTGACCGTCGTGCCTCCGGTCGATCGCCCGTCGACCGGGCCAAGCCTGTCGGTCAACCGCCCGGTCGACCGCCGCAACGAGAGTTGGGTGCTTACAGTCGGTCGACCGGCCTTGTAGGCTGGGTCCGTGCATGTCCTCGTGCACATCGGTCAACCGACCACTGGTCCGGTCGACCGTCCGGTCGACCGCCAGCTGATCTGGCTGATAAATTTGGGATTTGTAACTTAGGTATTTTAACTCCAATAAAATCCCATAAAATCCTATAAATTCACAAAAATAAGTTCTTGTTAGATTTTCGAATAACGAATATGTGTGACCAAAAATCAACACATATTACAAACTATTTGAACTTTTTTTTGATCTAAAATATTTGGCCTTAAACAAAAACGGTATTTTCCAAAAAACCAAACTTTAAAATGGAAATCCGATTTTTTCCAAACTTGTATAAATACAAAAAACATGATATTTAAAACTCTCTTGAAGCATATTGCATATGGATAGAATCCAATACACATGTAATAAATATATCTATGTTTTTGATATGAAATCCAAAATAAGTTTTATTTAAATACAAAACTCCAAACATATGAATAGGATCATCAAAATAAGTTTTTCTAAATATATGAAGCATATATGTATATAGATGAAATCTAATATACATTAAACCATGTAAACTTGTTTTGATTCTATCTATTCATGAAAACCATATATATGAATAGTTGAAATCCAAAACCGGTTAAACTGAAAACCAAAACATATTAAACTTGTGTGTGTGAACTTGAGCATATCAACACTAGTCTATCTTACACAAGATCTAAACACAACTAAACTAGATACAATCCGAAGTCTTCTTGTAGAACTCCTTCTCCAAGCCCACTCGATCCAAACACGATCCAACGAGTTTGACTCCATATGAGTGCTAGATGCGATCTTGACGCGCGAGCACTTGAATCAATATGTATTAGCTCCCAAAACTCCTTTGTTGAAGCTAAACACCTACTAATATCTTGATAACAACTGAAACTATATAAACACAAGATCATTAGTAAACTAACCTTCATAAGTTAGTCATCATCAAAACTAAGGTGAAAGGCCTCTGGGCTAACAATCTCTCCCTTTTTGATGATGACAAAACTTATGAGGTTATATATATGCATTCATTAAGGATAAGCCTCATAGAAGCTCCCCCTTAATATATGCATGATCAATAAACATATAATGATATACAATGAAGTTCAAGATACCAATAAAATAAGATATATGCATAAAACACATAGTAAAACATGCATATATAAACCTGAATCCTTCTCCTCTTTTTTGTCATTCATCAACAAAGGGGTGAAGACAAGTAAACAATAAACATAAATTAAACAAAATTTCGATACCAATAAACACAATCAATTGAAAGAACCAATTGAAAGAAACATTCTTTTTTTGAATTGATACCAATAAAAGAACATGACATCAATTGAAAATAAACACAAAATTTTAGGTAAACACTATAGTTTGCAATAAGGATACCAATTTAAAAATAATACTAATTTAAAATTATTGATACCAATATTGAATATGTAAGCATATACCAAGGCAAAGTATTTTTCATCATAAAGATTGGGAGTAAGATACCAATTGAAAAGTAAAACCAATTAAAAGATAAAATAAGATTTTTCTTCCTCTTTATGAAATACCAATAAAAACAATGCATAAGCTTGTATATGATACCAATTAAAAAATAATTGACATTAAGAATTAAATCAAGCTTAGCAAGAAATAATTTGTGCTAGAGATGTATAGATAAACAACCACAATCAAATCATATATGTATGTATGAAATTGATATACCAATTGAAATTGATACTAATTGAAATTGAAGCATACATATATAAGAAAACAAATATGAGTATACAAAAATCAAATTTCATGAAGAATATGTGTATAATTCATACCTACTACCCTATTCATGCACAAGTTTAAAAGATATTCAATAAGAGAATACAAGGCATGGTCGCCTATCCAACCGCCCTTTGGAAGGTAGGGTTTTCAAAAAAAATCAAGATTTGAAAATATTTTAGCATAGTTTTGAAAAAGTCTACCATTTGAAGAATTAAGAAACTAGTTTAGAATAATATTGGAAAAACTAGTTAAACAATCCTTCAAGAGATGAAACCAAATCATATATCCCATGAAAACATGAAAATCACATAATAATTGCCACTCAAAATCTATAAAGCACCTATATGCTCATGAAGCAAAATTCATGAGTAAACACCAAACATAGAGTGTAAGAATCATGTACTCAACAACATCATGGAAATAGGCAATGAAGCTCAATGAAATCCCTTTATAAACATAAAAAACATAAAATTTAATTTTCATCTAAACAATACAAATTTCAAAGCATATGTATATTTTGTCTAAACTAGAGTATACATATCCTAAATATAAACGAGTCCAAAATAGAATATTGCATGAAAAGCAAGTGACCCTAGGATAGACATGTATATCTAAAGTTTTGGACAAAATTGACATATACATGAAGCTAAGTACATTTTTATTGAAATCATGTACAAAAATAGGGAAAACAAGTTAAGATGAAAGAGTCATCAAAACTATGTTATACAAGTACATCCAATGGGTACACATGAGCAATAAAGCACAAACACATGATAAATAAATTTGGCTCATTAGTTGTACAAGTATAAACACAAGTTTTAATAAAAATTTTATCTAAACATGTAATCAAAACATGAAGTGCAAAAACATCAACAAACATCATCATTAGGGTAAATGCACGTGCTTTAGAGTATGGATATACACAATAACTAAACTATAGTGAGAAGACAAAATATGAATTCATATGAACATGGGTGTATCTCAAAGACTACATATGTATATCACAAGTCTAATAAACATTGCATTTAAACATAATGAACATAAAAAACCAAGACATGCTAAAAATCATTAATGAGAAAGCATGTAAACATAAATAGGAGTTAGAGATAGTTACCAAAATCAATAGGGCTAATCTTTAGGCCTCCAAACCATGATGGTCATCCCACCAAATATCCTTGAAGGTGATGCACCAATGTAGTGTCCATCAAGCACAAACGCATCCACCAACAAGGCACCATACCTCTTATGTCAAGTGAAAGCCCGCACCTACATCAAATATAATAGGGGTGGATTTTGGTACCCATACCTTATTGGGTTTATTGGGGTTAGCACCTTTCCTAACCCAAACAAGTTTATTTGCAAAATTTGAAGTATGTATTCTATCATAACAAAACTTTGCAAGGTGGCCCTTACGTCCACAATGTGTACAAGTGTACACATGAGCATACATAGAATCACGTGTGTGAGCATGATGAACATGTGTATGCCGTGATTTGTGTCCATGCATATGAGGAGCATGTTTCTTGTAAAATATGGATTCCAAACTTGTGTGGTTCATGATACATTGGCTCAAAGTGGAGCCCAAACAATCAATACTCTTCTTCAAAGCACAAATATCATTTTTAATGATTAAAAAAGAAGTAGAACATGCAACATGTATATCACTAGTAGATGGAGCACTAGAAATTTGACAAACATAAGAAGACAAATCATTTTTCAAAGATTTATTTTCATTTGAAACCAAATCCAATTCTTTTGAAATTAAATCAATTTTATTTTTCAAAGAATTGTTCTCTTTTAAAGCAATATCGAGTTTTAAAGACAAAATCTTATTTTTCTTCAAAACATCATCACAATCATTTTTATTCTTTAAAATTTTGTTTTCATTTAGGTCAAGTTAAGTTGGGATTTCAAGGAGTCCCTTTCATTTGAAATCTCATCCCTCTCTTGCAAAATCAAATTAAGTTTTAAAAACAAATCTTTATTTTTTTCTTTTAAGTTAAATTTTTCTTTTCCAAAAGTTTATATTTTTCAAGTAAGTTTTCACAAAATAATGAAAGTTCTTCATTCAAAGCATCGGCATCAATATAGTCATCACCTGAAGAACTAGCACTATCATCTAGTTGAGTGTCCGAGTTTACCTTAAGGGAGTCATTCCCTTGGACCATGAAGCAAGCTTGATCGGCCTCATCTCCACTATATTCTTTCTCTACATAGTTTGTCGTTTGTAGCCTGGGAGAGGTCAAAGTATTCCACACTGTAAAAACAGAATCACAATGATAAACAATACTTAAATATTCTTTACTAAGTGTATGCTTTAGTGCATCTAGGGCTTGTGCATTGGCCTCTATGTACTTGTCATTACCAAGATAATATTTCTTGGTAGTGGCGTGGTAAACATGTATTTCTAGGGTTTTTAAATAAGCACTCATCCTAAGCTTCCATATATCGATGTTAGAAATATCAAACATGGGAGGGGCAAGGTAATCCATGAGTGTATAAACTATAAGTGTGCAAATGAAAATCTAGATTAGCAAGCCAAGATCTCACTCCTAAGTGGTTAAATCTAATATCAGGAGCGTAGACTCTGATACCAATTGAAAATACACCTAGAGAGGAGTGAATAGGTGTATAGCTAATCTAATGACAAATGATGCAGAATTAAAAACTAATTGCAACACACTATGTGCAACCAAAGAGTGTAGCCGAATTCCCGGTTAAGGGCTCTGGACTATTTCCTCTAGATTCCTCTAAATAAGAGTTGAGGTGCTATATGAAGCTCTCTTGGTTTAACACAAGTGTGGGCACACAAACAATATCAAGCATATATGAGATATGAACAATATAAGTAATGCAAGATATAAGAGAGATAGAGTTTAGAGATAGTGGATCAAACGTAAACACCAAGATATGTTTCGAGCTTCGAGCCACTGCTCTACATCCCTGCCTTCACACAGAAGGGTTTCCACTATAGGTCCCCACAGGATCTCCCACACAGGGAACCTCAACCGAGGAATTTGCAAGTACAGGTAAGGAGTGAAATCACCTAGAGGGGGGTGAATAGGTGACTAGCTAATCTAATGATGAATTAATGCGAAATTAAAACTATTAATGCAAAACTAAAACTATTATGCACAACACACCAAGTATAACACAAGAGTGTAGCCGAATTTCCCGTGAAGGGCTCTGGACTAACTCCTCAAGATTCCTCTAGATAAGAGTTGAGGTGCCGCTATGGCTCTCTTGGTTGAATACAAGTGTGAGCAAACAATCCCCAAGTAATGACAATTAAGCACACAATATATCAAGCATATAAGAGATATGAGCAATAAGCATAAGCAAGATATAAAAACAAGTAAGAGATAGAGAGAGCAATCGCAAACACGTGAGATTTATTTCGAGGTTCGAGCACCCTTGCTCTATGTCCCCGCCTTCAACACTATGAAAGATTTCCACTAAAATCGATCCCACCGGATCACTCGGTGTCGCAACACCTACAAACGAGTTCTCACTAGAACTCCTTTGGACTCTCTAGTCCCTATCTCGTTCCCGCAAGAACTACACACCGCAAGCACACAAGCTTGCTGAGGCCGCACCTCTACAACGAGCTCTCACTAGAACTCGAAATACCTCAAACCCGCAAGTCCGCCTCCTCAAATACAATGTATGAAACACTTGGTGATCTAAACACTTTGATCACCAAAAACCACTCTCACAACAACTCTCCTATAGGATGAATATGTCAATGGAAAGCTCAAGTGTTTGTGAGAAAATTAGGATTGAATTGGTGGAGGAAAACTCAACAAAATCACTTTTGAAAACCACTCTTAAAAAGTCTCCTTGTGATATGGAAGTATTTGCTCTAAAATTTGTGGAGAAAACTACTGAAATAGATAAGCAAGACTAGCCCAAAAATCTCTTCAAATCTTGTTGAAAACAGCCCAAAACAGTCCCATATATAGGCTCCAAAAACTAGCCGTTGGGGACAAAACAACAGTTCTGACTGTTGTCGGTCGACCGACCAACGGTCAGATTTCTGACCGTTGAGCCAGCGGTCGACATGCCGGTCGACCGTGGCCTGGAAACAGAGAGCAGAGCTCTCTGCCGGTCGACCGCCCGGTCGACCGGGCCATTTCCAGAGAGCAGCAGCTCTCTAGCGGTGGACCGGTCAGTCGACCGGCCCTCCAGCCAAACAAAGCATGCACGTTTTGTGCACGTCGGTCGACCACGGTCGACCGACCCCTGACTCGGTCGACCGTGCGGTCGACCGGCAGAAGCCAGAAACAGGTTTTTAGGGATTAAAAGCTTGTTATTTATTTACCTATAAAATCCCATAAATCCACAAAAAATATATAAAATAAGTTCAGTATTATACTTTGATAAACAAACATGTTTGAGTAAAATTAAACCATGTTACAAACATTTTGAACTATTTTTGTAACTTAGAAATTTTGGCTTAAAGCAAAAATCGTATTTTTCCAATAGATTTTTTCAAAACTTCTCCAAATACAAAAACAAGATATTTTAAACACTTTTGAAGCTTAGTGTGTATGGATATGATCCACTACACATACATGAGGAAATATCTACATTTTTGACATTAAGCTCTAGAATGATTTTGGTTAAAACATAAGCATATATGAAACTCCAAAAACCAAACCGGTATTTTTTCAAATAGAAAACTCTTTTATGAAAACACATATGAATCTTGTGTGTGTGTGTGTGTATGATACTTGAGCAATCCACCAACTATTCTATCCTTTACATTTTATCAAAAAACAAAATCTTAACGCTTACAAACCGACACAAGTCTTCTCTTGAAGGTCTTCACTTGAAGTCATCTTCTCCTTCTTGACTTGGTCCAAACAACGATCTAATGAGTTAGACTCCTCTTGAGTACTTGATGTGGTCTTGATGCACAAGCTCTTGAATCAAACCGTGCTAGCTCCAAAACTTGACTTTAAATCCTTTGTTTAAGCTAAACACCAACTAAGATCTTGATCATGAATCTGAGACTAAATAAATACAAGATCATTAGTGCTATAACTACATGAGTTAATCATCATCAAAACTAGAGTGATGGGCCTTTGGGCCAACAATCTCCCCTTTTTGATGATGACAAAACTCATGAAGTTATATATGCATGGATTAAAATAAAGCTTCAAAGAAGCTCCCCCTTAACTCATGCATAACAATAAAAATATGATATACAATGAAAGCGCATAGACATGTATGCAAATACAAGGAGATAAACATGCCAAAAAAGCATAAAGCACATCAAATTCTTTTTCTCCTTTTTGCAAAACAAAACAATATGCATAAACCAAAAATCCTTCTCCGCCTTTATGTATAAAACAAGAAAAACATGTATAGAAACTAAAATACTTCTCCCCTTTTTTGTCAATCATCAACAAAGAGGTTAAAGTAAACACAAAACAATGTTCTCCCCTTTTTTTCATAAATAAAAATCAACAAAGGGGTGAAAAACAAATCAACCAATAAAGATATATATGCGATATACATTCATGAAGAGAGAGAAGTGAAGTTAGCTCCCCTGCATACATGCATTACATGAAGAAGGGATGATAAGCCCTAACTCACATAAAGCATAGTATGCAATGCATAGGCGGAGATGTGAAGCTCCCACTACACACGTGTATCACATAAAGAAGAGATGTCAAGCTCCTTAATACAAGATACACTCAACATGAATCTATATGTAAAAGAGATGTTAAGCTCCCCTTGTATATAAGCAATATACATCAAGAAATTTTAATTTTCCTTAAAACAAATTTTGAATATTCTTGAAACAAGATTTGGTATCACTTGTAAACAAAATTTTAGATACAAATAGAAATAAACAAAGTTTTTGATACCAATATGAAATTAAAATTGAAGCATTTCACGTTTGATACCAAAAGAAACCAAATGTACCAATTGAAAATATCATGTAAATTTTGATACCAATTGAAAGTAAAAATCAAATTTTTGGTACATATAGATCATTTTACAATAAAGATACCAAATTAAGAATAATACCAATTCAAGATTATTGATACCAATATTGAAAATGTTAGCTAATATCAAAACAAAATATTTTTCATCATAAAGCTTGGGAGTAAGATACCAATTGAAAATAAAACCGATTAAAAACATGAATTTTCTCCCTCTTTATGAAATAAAAATAAAAAATAATGCATAAGCTTGTATAAGATACTAATAGAAAAGTAATGGTCATTAAGTACTAAATCAAGCTTAGCATAAACAATCAAATCATATATATGTATGAATATGAAAATACCAATAGAAATTGATATTATTGAAATTGAAGCATACATATATAGAAACAAATATGAGTATACATAAAAATATCAATTGTGATACCAATTGAAAAAATACAATGAAGATCAAATGTATAAGTCATACTAATCCACTCTTTTCATGCACAAGATAAAAGATATGTAATTTGAGCACACAAGGCATGGTCGCCCATCCATCCGCCCTTTAAGGGGTAGAAGTTTTCAAAAATAGATTTGAAAATAGTTGTGCATTTGAAAACACTACCAAATGAAGAATAAATAACTAGTTAAAGTAATTTTAAAAAACTAGTTAAATATCCTTCAAATCATGAAATCAAATCATATGTATTTCATGAAACATACCAAATACACAAAAGTTGACACTCGAAATCTATAAGGCTCATAAAAGTGTTCATGAAACAAGGTCATGAATAAGTAAAGAAATAATGTGAGTGTACAAGTACTATGTGAGTGGCATATTCATGAAATAGTCATTTAAGCTCAAAACATCAAACATATGAAAATATATTTTTCATTTAAAAACAAATTTCAAGGTATATGTATGTCTTATTAAAACTAACAATATACATACATATCCTAAACATAAAAGAGTCCATAATGTATTTGCATGAAGGCAAATGACTCAAGGAGTATACATGTATATTTATTAGCTTTAAACAAACATAGCATATACATGAAATAAAACATGCACAAAAATAGGCAAAACAAGTATAAATGAGGAAATCATCAAAACTAGGCTATACATGTGCATGTAGTGAGTACAAATGAACAATAAAGTACAAAGTATATGAATCAAATATTGCTCACTACTTGTACACATATATACACAAGTTTTGATAAAAACTACATCTAAACAAGTATTTACCACATGAAGCACAAAACCATGATTGTTAAAACATGCTAAAAATCATCAATGTAAAAGCATGTAAACTAAATGGAGTTTAGAGATAGTTACCAAACCAAGTGCACTATCCTCTAAGTCTCCAAAATATGGTGGTCGTCTCACCAAACTCCTTGATAGCGGTACATCAATTTGTATTGTCCATGAAGTCCATGCAATTACTACCAAGGCACCAAATCTCTTACGTCATGTGAGAGCCCACATCTACATCAAATATAAGAGGTGGGGACTTTGGTACCCATTTTCTTTTGGGTCCACGGGGCTAGCATCTAATGGAACCCAAACATTTTTCTTAGCAAAATTAATATGATGTATCTTATCAAAACAAAACTTTGCTAAATGGCCTTTGCGATCGTAATGTGTACACTTGTACACTCTAGTATACACATGAGGGTGAGTGTGATCATGATGTAAAAAATGTGCATATGCATGTTGTGGGTGATGTGCATGAACATGTGGAACTTGTTTCTTTTGAAACAAGCTTTCCAATCTCTTATGATTAAATGCACATTTGCTCAAAGTTGAGCTCAAACAATTCATTTTATTTTTCAAAACTTTGATCTCATTTTTATCAATGGTAATACCATGAAAAACATGATGAGAATGAGAATCAAATTCTTTTTCTTTTTAGAAAAACTTTCCTTTTCTTTTTCCACCAAAATAATCTTATTTTTTAAAGCATTATTTCCTTCACAAAGATCATTCAATTTAGAGGTCAAGGAAATATTTTCATTTTTCAAAAGTTCATTTTCTTTTACAATGCAAGCAACTTTATTTTTAAAAGATTCATTTTCTTCTAAAATGGAGTCATGTTTCTTTTTCAAGTTCTTATGATCCTTTTTAAGCATGTCATATTTTTCAAGAAGTTGTTGACAAAATGATGCAAGTTCATTATATGACATATCAACATCTTCTTCTAACTCGGATTCGGTATCTACCTCAAGGGGGTTATCCCCTTGGACCATGTAGCATACGTTGGAAGTCTCACTTCCAACATTCGAATCGCTCCCCGCATAGCATTGCTTTTGTTCACCTAGGGAGACAAGCTTGTTCAAACTACAAAAGCCGAATCTTAGAAACCCTAGATAAATATTCATCATTTAGGGTGCTTTTTAATGCATGAATGGCTTTTGAGTTAGCCTCAAAATACTTGCTATTACTAACATATGAATCCTTAATAGTAGCAAGATAAACATGAATGCCTAGGCCTTTGAGGTATAATGACATCTTAACCTTCCAAGTTTAAATGTTAAGAATGTCAAAAGTGGGAGGTGACATGAAATCCATGTGTGTGTACAATATTGTGATTAGCTATAAATGAGGATCTTCAACTCAAGTTATTAGACCCAAATCAAGAGCACTTGGCTCTGATACCAATTGAAATCACCTAGAGGGGGTGAATAGGTGACTAGCTAATCTAATGATGAATTAATGCAGAATTAAAACTATTAATGCAAACTAAAACTATTATGCACAACACACCAAGTATAATATAAAAGTGTAGCCGAATTCCCCTTGAAGGGCTCTGGACTAACTCCTCAAGATTCCTCTAGATAAGAGTTGAGGTGTCGCTATGGCTCTCTTGGATGAATACAAGTGTGAGCAAACAATCCCCAAGCAATGACAATTAAGCACACAATATATCAAGCATATAAGAGATATGAGCAATAAGCATAAGCAAGATATAAAGACAAGTAAGAGATAGAGAGAGAGCAATCGCAAACACATGAGATTTGTTTCGAGGTTCGAACACCCTTGCTCTACGTCCCCGCCTTCAACACTATGAAGGATTTTCACTAAAATCGATCCCACCGGATCACTCGGTGCCGCAACACCTACAAACGAGTTCTCACTAGAACTCCTTTAGACTCTCTAGTCCCTCTCTCGTTCCTGCAAGAACTACACACCGCAAGCACACTAGCTTGCCGAGGTCGCACCTCTACAACGAGCTCTCACTAGAACTCGAAACACGGCGAACCCGCAAGTCCGCCTCCTCAAATACAATGTATGAAACACTTGGTGATCTAAACACTCTGATCACCAAAAATCACTCTCACAATAACTCTCCTATAGGATGAATATGTCAATGGAAAGCTCAAGTGTTTGTGAGAAAATTAGGATTGAATTGGTGGAGGAAAACTCAACAAAATCACTTTTGAAAACAACTCTTAAAAACTCTCCTTATGATATGAAAGTATTTGCTCTAAAATTTGTGGAGAAAACTACTGAAACAGATAAGCAAGACTAGCCCAAAAACTCTCTTCAAATCTTGTTGAAAACAGCCCAAAACAGTCCCATATATATAGTCTCCAAAAACTAGCCGTTGGGGACAAAACAGCAGTTCAGACTTGTTGGCCCATAAGGTTACACTCTCCATTTGTTTAGAGTTTTGATGATAACAAACCGAATAGGAGCTATTTGGTACTAATTAGTTTGTTAAGATAAGTTTCAGGTTTGTATCAAATTAGGAGGCCATTGCTTAGCTATTGCAACAACTTCTAGGTTCGTGAAGCAAAGAAGGCATATAGCACTTCAAGGAAGGAACATAGAAGAGAAGACACTAGCAAGGCTTAGCATGGATCAAGACTTCAAGATTGCTCAAGATAAATTATTAGATTGTCTTTAGTTTAGAGTTTTGTTAAAGAATAGTGAATAGGTTTGAAGCTCCATCACACACGTTTTTCGCACATCTTATTTCTAAGTTTATTTCATATAAATTATACAAAAATATTTTGATACAAAATCCTCTGCCTGAAAATCCATATTTATGTTTTATACTTATTCCTATTTAAAACATCTTTTGGTAAAAATATTCATCTCCTCAAAATTCTGTTTGAAACTTGTGTTTTGGCCTGAGCCGGTCGACCGCCCGGGTCGACCGTGCCTATGTCAGGTTTTGCCGGTCGAGCGCCCGAGTCGACCGTGGTTCTGGCAGATGCACGTATCAGTGTGCACGTTTCACGGTCGACCGTGACGGTCGACCGAGACCTGCCTGACTGTAACTCTTTGCTCTCTGTTTGTTTGGGTCGACCGGCACGGTCGACCGTCAGCCTGCAACGGCTAATTACTTTTGAACTAGCGGTCGACCGGGCCAGTCGACCGGACTAGCCGTTTGAACAGTAACGGCTAGTTTTCTGAGCAGATTTATTTTTGTCCTTTTCTCACTTAAGTGTGTTTAAGTGACATGTTTTGGTTTTAATACATTCTGATTAGCCTTAAAAATGTTTTATCTTTAAACCCTAGCCCTCTCCTATAAATAGGGGTGTTTAGGGGGAGATTGGTTACTAGAAAAATTATCAAAATTTCCACAAGTTTAAGGCTTTCAAAAAGACTTGGTTTCTTGGTTTTTGTGTTGAAATTCTCTCTCATTTTCTGAAGTGTTTTCAAGAACTCTCTGATTTCTTTTTCTTTTCTCCTTGCACACAAGAGCTTCATTCCTACTCATTGTTCTCTAAGGACCTTTTTGTAAGGGAAGAGAATTTTGCAAGAGAGAGTTTGTGGTCTTTTGACTACTAAGAGATTGCTTGTACTTGAGATTGTGGAGTTGGGTACTCCGGTGTATTTGTGATATCTTTGTGATAGTGGAAGTGGTTGGAATCCTTCTGGGGAAGGCGGGGAAGTAGAGCTGGGTGCTCGAACCTCGATAACAAATCTTGGTGTTTGCGTTTGGTTTACTTTTTCTTGTTCTTGCTCTACTTTCATTGCTATTACTACTTGCTTTTGATTGTCATTGCTATATTCACTTGTTGTCATTCATCTTGTCAATCTTTGTCCCATACAACAAGGTTGCATTGCGCACCTTCAACTCATTTTACGAGGAATCAGGAAGAAGGAGTTCAGAACCCTTCACGGGGCATTCGGCTCTTAGTCTTGTTTTGGGCGATTGTTGCATCATATTTTTAAATTGTGCATTGATTAGCATTATCACCTATTCACCCCCCTCTAGGTGATTTTCAATTGGTATCAGAGCTTGGACTCTATGTTTTGGCTTAACATCCTTAGAGAGAGCCTTAAAATTTGCTAATCAACATTTGCATTCCATTTGTCATCAATAGTAAACATGGCCGATAACATCAAAACCCCTCCTAAATTTGATGGACTCAATTTTCCTATTTGGAAGGTTAGGATGACTATCTTTTTGCAATCTTTAGGTAGCTTAGTAGCTAAATCCTTGACCAAACCCTATGTAGCACCCGATAGTGATGAGAGCACATGGACCGACTTCAACTTTAGAGAATATGAGGCTAACTCCAAGGCCCAAAATTTCCTCTTAACCACCTTGAATGAGGATGACCTTACACGGGTAATTCATTGCCAATCCGCCTATGAGATTTGACAACATTTATTGGTCACACACGAGGGGACTTCACAAGTCAAGAGAGCTAAGATAGATTTCTTGAGGTCCCAATATGAATCCTTTAAAATGATTGATGAAGAATCTATTGATTGTATGATTACTCGATTTACTAAAATCACAAATGCTCTTTCTTCCTTAGGTGATGATATCTCCAATGACCAAAAAGTGCGAAAAGTGATTCGGGCTCTTCCTACATCATGGGAGATAAAGGCCACCACCTTGAAAGAATTGAACGACAAGGATGAAATGGACCTCATTAGTCTCATTGGGAACCTAAAAACCCATGAGATGGAAAAGAAGGCAAGAGAAGAGGCCGCTCCGCTAAAGAAGAAGTCCATAGCCTTCAAGTCTTCATCCACTCTTGAGGACGATGAAGAAGATGAAGAAGAAGATGAGGAGCTATCACTACTTGTTCGCAATGTGAAGAGAATGTACCGGAGGAACAAGCTCAACTTCCGAAGAAAATTTGAAGGCAAAGAGGAGAGAAGAATTATATGCTACAATTGCCGAAAACCCGGACATATCATGGCGGATTGCCCGGAGTTCAAGAAGAAGATGACCTCCTCCTTCAAGCCAAAGAAATCGGAAGAAAAGAAAGCGTACAAGGCAACTTGGGATTCGGAAAGCGAGTCCGAGGAAGAGGCGGATATAGCAAATATGTGTTTCATGGCAAACACACCAAAGGTAACCCCTCAACCTCTTGATGATGAAGATGATGAATTAAGTAAGGAAGTTCTTGTTCATGCTTTTGTTGAACTCTCCGAAACCTATGATAATAAAAAGATTGAATGCTCTAAATTAGAAAAAGAAGTTGCTTTTCTTAAGAATCAACTTGCTATAATTACTAGAGAAAAAGATGAAATTTCTTCAAACCTCATTTCTACCCAAAATGAATTTTGTGCTTACAAAGTTGCATGTAAAGCTAAATTTCCTAAGATTGATGAAAAAGAAATTTCTTCTTTAAAAACTAAAATGGTTGATTTTGAAAAAGTTTTGAAAGATTGTGCTTTTAACACTAAGAAACTTGAAGAAAAATTTTCTAAAAAGCACACCTCTCATGCTAAAGATCCACATGTTAAGTCTACTCATGCTCACACTACACATAACACTTCTCATGCTAAATCTTTTCATGCTCACAATTCTCATGCTCACAAATCACACACTCACTATGCTTTTAAATATGGTAGAGTGTATAGATGCACATATTGTGGTAAGAATGGGCATTTAGCTAAATTTTGTTATGACCAAGTTAATAGATCAAATAATCTTGTTTGGGTTAATGAAACTAACCCTTTAGGACCCAAGAAAATGTGGGTACCAAAATCAAGTCCTAAATTATTTGATGTAGGTACACACCAAGGCTCCAAGACGTAGGGAGCGGTGGTACCTTGATAGTGGTTGTTCAAGACACATGACATGGGACATCAATAACTTTACAACCCTATCAAGGTACGAGGAAGGTGGCTCCGTCACCTTCGGGGATGACTCCAAAGGCACTATCATTGGTATAGGTAACATTCAAATTGGTTCATCTCCTACTATAGAAAATGTTGTACTTGTTGATGGTTTGAAACATAATTTGCTTAGCATTAGTCAATTTTGTGATCGTGGACTTAAAGTTGTTTTGATGATTCTTCTTGCAAGATTTTTGATGTTAAAACCAATGATTGTATTCTCACCGGTTTTCGTGATGATAATGTTTATATCATTGACATGCTTAATGTGGAATGTTCTACTAAATGCTTAAATGCTTTTGATGAAAATTCTTGGCTTTGGCATAGAAGATTAGGACATGCATCTTTTGACCATCTTTCTGGGATTAATTCAAAGGAATTGGTGAAGGGTATACCTTACTTGAAGTTTGAGAACGACCGCATTTGTGGTGCGTGCCAACTTGGGAAACAAACCAAGTCTTCCTTCAAACCAATCAAGGATATCATGTCAACTAGGCCTTTAGAATTAATTCATATGGATCTTTTTGGACCTACTAAAACTAAGAGCTTAAATGGTAGTAGATTTGCATTTGTTTTAGTGGATGATTTTTCCCGTTTCACTTGGGTTTTCTTCTTGGAACACAAAGATCAAACTTTTTCTCATTTTAAGAATTTTCGAAAAAGAGTTGAAAAAGAAAAGGGTTTTTCGATTTTGAGAATAAGGAGTGATAGAGGTGGTGAGTTTGTTAACCAACTCTTCATGACTTATTGTGATGAAAAGGGAATTAAGCATGAAATGTCTTGTCCTAGAACTCCACAACAAAATGGAGTTGTAGAAAGGAAAAATAGAACACTTCAAGAGATGGCTAGGACAATGATAAGTGAGTATGACCTCCCTCAATATCTATGGGCCGAGGCCGTAAACACCGCATGCTATATATCAAACCATATTTATTTGTGTAAAAATTCTTCCAAAACATCTTTTAAAATGTATCACTCTAGAAAACCTAATGTTGCATATTTTAAAGTTTTTGGTTGCAAGTGTTTTGTTTTGAACACTAAAGATAACTTGGGTAAATTTGATGCTAAGGCTTATAAAGCAATCTTTGTTGGATATTCTACAACTAGTAAAGCTTATAGAGTATTCAATAGATCTTCACTTACCATTGAAGAATCCATGCATGTTAAATTTGAAGAATCTAATGTGGTTGTTGAGAATGTTGTAGAGATTGACCCATTAGGTGAAGACATGGAGAGACTATCCTTGAAGGACTCACCCGCTCAAGAAGAAAAGCTAGAATCAATTGGTGATGTTCAAGAGGATAAAGAGGAAAGCTCTCAACCGCTTCCTAAAGCTTGGAGATACGCTACAAATCATCCCAAGGAGCTCATCTTAGGTGATGCATCTAAAGGGGTAACAACTCGCTCCAAACTCCATGACCTATGTGGTAACTTTGCTTTCATTTCTCATTTTGAACCCAAAAGCATCCTCGAAGCCGAGGCGGACTCATATTGGTTGCTAGCCATGCAAGAGGAACTCAATCAATTTGAGCGCAACCAAATTTGGCACCTTGTTCCTAGGCCCCGCGATAGACCAATAATTGGTACTAAGTGGATCTTTAGAAACAAGATGGATGAGTCCGGAAATGTGATTAGGAATAAGGCTAGATTAGTGGCCCAAGGTTACACTCAAGTTGAGGGAATTGACTTTGAGGAGACCTTTGCACCCGTAGCACGGCTTGAAGCCATACGGATGACACTAGCTTTTGCATCTTTCAAAAAATTTTAAACTTTTTCAAATGGATGTGAAAAGTACATTTTTGAATGGTTTTATAAATGAAGAAGTTTTTGTTGCTCAACCTCCCGGTTTTGTTGATCATGTTCATCCCGATTTTGTTTTTAAGCTTGATAAAGCTTTGTATGGATTGAAACAAGCTCCAAGAGCTTGGTATGAAAGGCTTTCTAGTTTTCTCATTTCAAATGATTTTATTAAAGGCAAAGTAGATACAACACTATTCACTAAGCATGTTGATAATGACATTTTAATTGTGCAAATTTATGTTGATGATATAATTTTTGGTTCTACTAATGATTTTTTATGCAAGGAATTTAAAAAGGTTATGCAATGTGAGTTTGAAATGTCTTCAATGGGTGAGCTTAATTTCTTTCTTGGACTCCAAATCAAACAATTGCAAGATGGGAACTTCATATGTCAAGCCAAATACGCAAAGGAACTCGTAAAGAGGTTTGGACTTGAAGACTCAAAGGTTTGCAACACTCCCATGGCAACTACCACCAAGCTTGATAAGGATGACCAAGGTAAAAATGTTGATATTAAATTGTATAGAAGCATGATAGGTAGTCTTTTGTATTTGACGGCAAGTAGGCTGGATATCATGTTTAGTGTGTGTCTTTGTGCTAGATTTCAATCGTGTCCCAAAGAGTCTCATCTTATTGCGGTAAAACGCATTATTCGTTATATTAAGGGAACGATTGGAATGGGTCTATGGTATCCGAAAATCGGAGATTTCTCAATGACGAGTTATTCGGATGCCGACTATGCGGGTTGTAGAGTAGATAGAAAGAGTACTAGTGGGACATGTCAATTTCTTGGTAATTGTCTTGTTTCATGGTCCTCTAGGAAACAAATTCCGTAGCTCTCTCAACCGCCGAGGCGGAGTATGTTGCCGCGGGGGCTTGTTGTGCACAAGTCCTTTGGATGAAACATACTCTCCTTGATTATGATTTGCATTATAACCATATAAAAATATTTTGTGATAATACTAGTACTATACATATGACAAAGAATGCAAATCAACATAGTAAGACCAAGCACATTGAGATTAGATATCACTTTCTTAGAGATCATTTTGAGAAAGGAGATATAGATATTGATTATGTTTCTATGGATTTGTAATTAGCCGATATTTTCACTAAACCACTTGATTTTGCTAGATTTTCCTTCATTTGTGGTGAACTTAATGTTTGTGTTATTGAATAAAATATTTTCACAACCCTTTTTGATGTATGACAAAAAGGGGGAGAATGAGTTTTTATGATAGAAATATGAGTTCATATTGTTTTGGTTCCATATGAGTTTATATATGTTTTATGTTTTTAGTTTTTGATGTGTTTTCATGTTTTTAGTTTTTGATGTGTTTTCATAAATTCTTGTAATTTGAGTTTAATTGTTTTGCAAGTGTTTTGTTTTCTCATGGCTTTTGGTTTCATGATGTTTACTTGCAAATTACAAATTACATTGTTTTTCCTTGTTTAATATAGCATAATTTGAGGGGGAGCTTTCTCCTCCCCTATATTTTTGTTTATAGCCTATTTGTTTTGTCATCATCAAAAAGGGGGAGATTGTTGGCCCATAAGGTTACACTCTCCATTTGTTTAGAGTTTTGATGATAACAAACCAAATATGAGCTATTTGGTACTAATTAGTTTGTTAAGATAAGTTTCAGGTTTGTACCAAATTAGGAGGCCATTGCTTAGCTATTGCAACAACTTCTAGGTTCCTGAAGCAAAGAAGGCATATAACACTTCAAGGAAGGAACATAGAAGAGAAGACACTAGCAAGGCTTAGCATGGATCAAGACTTCAAGATTGCTCAAGATAAATTATTAGATTGTCTTTAGTTTAGAGTTTTGTTAAAGAATAGTGAATAGGTTTGAAGCTCCATCACACACGTTTTTTCGCACATCTTATTTCTAAGTTTATTTCATATAAATTATACAAAAATATTTTGATACAAAATCCTCCGCCTGAAAATCCATATTTATGTTTTATACTTATTCCTATTTAAAACATCTTTTGGTAAAAATATTCATCTCCTCAAAATTCTGTTTGAAACTTGTGTTTTGGCCTGAGCCGGTCGACCGCCCGAGTCGACCGTGCCTATGTCAGGTTTTGCCGGTCGACCGCCCTAGTCGACCGTGGTTCTGGCAGATGCACGTATCAGTGTGCACGTTTCACGGTCGACCGTGACGGTCGACCGAGACCTGCCTGACTGTAACTCTTTGCTCTCTGTTTGTTTGAGTCGACCGGCACGGTCGACCGTCAGCCTGCAACGGCTAATTACTTTTGAACTAGTGGTCGACCGGGCCGGTCGACCGGACTAGCCGTTTGAACAGTAACGGCTAGTTTTCTGAGCAGATTTATTTTTGTCCTTTTCTCACTTAAGTGTGTTTAAGTGACATGTTTTGGTTTTAATACATTCTGATTAGCCTTAAAGATGTTTTATCTTTAAACCCTAGCCCTCTCCTATAAATAGGGGTGTTTAGGGAGAGATTGGTTACTAGAAAAATTATCAAAATTTCCACAAGTTTAAGGCTTTCAAAAAGACTTGGTTCTTGGTTTTTGTGCTGAAATTCTCTCTCATTTTCTGAAGTGTTTTCAAGAACTCTCTGATTTCTTTTCTTTTCTCCTTGCACACAAGAGCTTCATTCCTACTCATTGTTCTCTAAGGACCTTTTTGTAAGGGAAGAGAATTTTGCAAGAGAGAGTTTTTGGTCTTTTGACTACTAAGAGATTGCTTGTACTTGAGATTGTGGAGTTGGGTACTCCGGTGTATTTGTGACATCTTTGTGATAGTGGAAGTGGTTGGAATCCTTCTGGGGAAGGCGGGGAAGTAGAGCTGGGTGCTCGAACCTCGATAACAAATCTTGGTGTTTGCGTTTGGTTTACTTTTCCTTGTTCTTACTCTACTTTCATTGCTATTACTACTTGCTTTGATTGTCATTGCTATATTCACTTGTTGTCATTCATCTTGTCAATCTTTGTCCCATACAACAAGGTTGCATTGCGCACCTCCAACTCATTTTATGAGGAATCAGGAGGAAGGAGTTCAGAACCCTTCACGGGGCATTCGGCTCTTAGTCTTGTTTTGGGCGATTGTTGCATCATATTTTTAAATTGTGCATTGATTAGCATTATCACCTATTCACCCCCCTCTAGGTGATTTTCAAGACTGTTTTCGGTCGACCGCCTGGTCGACCGACCAACGGTCAGATTTTGACCGTTGAGCAGAGAGCAGAGCTCTCTACCGGTCGACCGCCCTGTCGACCGGGGCCATTTCCCAGAGCAGCAGCTCTCTGGCGGTCGACCGGTCGGTCGACCGGCCCTCCAGCCAAACAAAGCATGCACGTTTTGTGCACGTCGGTCGACCGCCCGTCGACCAACTCCTGACTCGGTCGACCGTGTGGTCGACCGGCAGAAGCCAGAAACAGGTTTTTAGGGATTAAAAGCTTGTTATTTATTTACCTATAAAATCCCATAAATCCACAAAAATCTACAAAAATAAGTTCAGTATTATACTTTGATAAACAAACATGTTTGAATAAAATCAAATCATGTTACAAATATTTTGAACTATTTTTGTAACTTAGAAATTTTGGCTTAAAACAAAAATCGTATTTTTCCAAATAGATTTTTTCAAAACTTCTCTAAATACAAAAACAAGATATTTTAAACATTTTTGAAGCTTAGTGTGTATGGATATGATCCAATACACATACATGAGGAAATATCTATGTTTTTGACATTAAGCTCTAGAATGTTTTTGGTTAAAACATATGCATATATGAAACTCCAAAAATCAAACCGGTATAGAAAACTCTTTTATGAAAACACATATGAATCTTGTGTGTGTGTGTGTGTGATACTTGAGCAATCCACCAACTATTATATCCTTTACATTTTATCTAAAATAAAATCTTAACACTTACAAACCGACACAAGTCTCTCTTGAAGGTCTTCACTTGAAGTCTTCTTCTCCTTCTTGACTTGGTCCAAACAACGATCCAATGAGCTAGACTCCTCTTGAGTACTTGATGTGGTATTGATGCACAAGCTCTTGAATCAAACCGTGCTAGCTCCAAAACTTTACTTTAAATCCTTTGTTTAAGCTAAACACCAACTAAGATCTTGATCATGAATCTGAGACTAAATAAACACAAGATCATTAGTACTATAACTACATGAGTTAATCATCATCAAAACTAGAGTGATAGGCCTTGGGCCAACAATCTCTCCCTTTTTGATGATGACAAAACACATGAAGTTATATATGCATGGATTAAAGTTAAGCTTCAAAGAAGCTCCCCCTTAACTCATGCATAACAATAAACAATATGATATACAATGAAAGCTCATAAACATGTATGCAAATACAAGGAGATAAACATGCCAAACAAGCATAAAACACATTAAATTCTTTTTCTCCTTTTTGCAAAACAAA
Source organism: Agave tequilana (assembly GCA_038442645.1). Classification (NCBI taxonomy): domain Eukaryota; kingdom Viridiplantae; phylum Streptophyta; class Magnoliopsida; order Asparagales; family Asparagaceae; genus Agave; species Agave tequilana. The sequence continues at coordinate 169,623 of JAVJIF010009628.1, read as the reverse complement.
ACAATATGCATAAACCAAAAATCCTTCTCCTCCTTTATTTATAAAACAAGGAAAACATGCATATAAACTAAAATACTTTTCCCCCTTTTTGTCAATCATCAACAAAGGGGTTAAAGTAAACACAAAACAATGTTCTCCCCCTTTTTGTCATAAAAAAAATCAACAAAGGGGTGAAAAACAAATCAAGCAATAAAGATATATATGCGATATACATTCATGAAGAGCGAGACGTGATGTTAGCTCCCCTGCATACATGCATTACATGAAGAAGGGATGACAAGCCCTAACTCACATAAAGCATAGTATGCAATGCATAGGCGGAGATGTGAAGCTCCCCCTACACACGTCTATCACATAAAGAAGAGATGTCAAGCTCCTTAATACAAGATACACTCAAGATGAATCTATATGTAGAAGAGATGTTAAGCTCCACTTGCATATAAGCAATATACATCAAGAAATTTTAATTTTCTTTAAAACAAAATTTGAATATTCTTGAACCAAGATTTGGTACCACTTGTAAACAAAATTTTAGATACCAATAGATATAAACAAAGTTTTTGATACCAATATGAAATTGAAATTGAAGCATTTCACGTTTGATACCAAAAGAAACCAAATGTACCATTGAAAATATCATGTAATTTTGATACCAATTGAAAGTAAAAATCAAATTTTTGGTACATATAGATCATTTTGCAATAAAGATATCAAATTAAGAATAATACCAATTCAAGATTATTGATACCAATATTGAAAATGTTAGCTAATATCAAAACAATATTTTTCATCATAAAGATCGGAGTAAGATACCAATTGAAAATAAAACCGATTAAAACATGAATTTTCTCCCTCTTTATGAAATAAAAATAAAAATAATGCATAAGCTTGTATAAGATACCAATAGAAAGTAATGGTCATTAAGTACTAAATCAAACTTAGCATAAACAATCAAATCATATATATGTATGAATAATGAAAAATACCAATAGAAATTGATATTATTGAAATTGAAGCATACATATATAGAAACAAATATGAGTATACATAAAAATATCAATTGTGATACCAATTGAAAAAATACAATGAAGATCAAATGTATAACTCATACTAATCCACCCTTTTCATGCACAAGATAAAAGATATTAATTTGAGCACACAAGGCATAGTCGCCCATCCATCCGCCCTTTAAGAGGTAAAAGTTTTCAAAAATAGATTTGAAAATAGTTGTGCATTTGAAACACTATCAAATGAAGAATAAATAACTAGTTAAAGTAATTTTTGAAAACTAGTTAAAGATCCTTCAAAACATGAAATCAAATCATATGTATTTCATGAAACATACCAAATACACAAAAGTTAACACTCGAAATCTAATGAATAAATAAAGAAATAATGTGAGTGTACAAGTATTATGTGAGTGCATACTCATGAAATAGTCATTTAAGCTCAAAACATCAAACTATGAAAATTTATTTTTCATTTAAAAATAAATTTCAAGGTATTTGTATGTCTTATTAAAACTAACAATATACATACAATATCCTAAACATAAAAGAGTCCATAATGTATTTGCATGAAGGCAAATGACTCAAGAAGTATACATGTATATTTATTAGCTTTAAACAAACATAGCATATACATGAAATAAAACCATGCACAAAATAAGCAAAACAAGTATAAATAAGGGAATCATCAAACTAGGCTATACATGTGCATGTAGTGAGTACAAATGAACAATGAAGTACAAACGTATGAATCAAATGTTGCTCACTACTTGTACACGTATATATACAAGTTTTGATAAAAACTACGTCTAAACAAGTATTTACCACATGAAGTACAAAACCATGATTGTTAAAAACATGCTAAAAATCATCAATGTAAAAGCATGTAAACTAAATGGAGTTTAGAGATAGTTACCAACCAAGTGCACTATCCTCTAAGTCTCCAAAACATGGTGGTCGTCTCACCAAAACTCCTTGATAGCGGTGCATCAATTTGTATTGTCCATGAAGTCCATGCATCCACCACCAAGGCACCAATCTCTCAGGTCATGTGAGAGCCCACACCTACATCAAATACAAGAGGTGGGGACTTTGGTACCCATTTTCTTTTGGGTCCACGGGGGTTAGCATCTAATGGAACCCAAATATTTTTCTTAGCAAAATTATATGATGTATCTTATCAAAACAAAACTTTGCTAAATGGCCTTTGCGGCCGCAATGTGTACACTTGTACACTCTAGTATGCACATGAGGGTGAGAGTGATCATGACGTGCAAAATGTGCATATGCATGTTGTGGGTGATGTGCATGAACATGTGGAACATGTTTCTTTTGAAACAAGCTTTCCAATCTCTTATGATTAAATGCACATTTGCTCAAAGTTAAGCTTAAACAATTCATTTTATTTTTAAAACTTTGGTCTCATTTTTATCAATGGTAGTAGCATGAAAAATATGATGAGAATGAGAATCAATATTCTTTTTTCTTTTAGAAAAACTTTCCTTTTCTTTTTCCACCAAAATAATCTTAATTTTTAAAGCATTATTTCCTTCACAAAGGTCATTCAATTTAGAGGTCAAGGAAATATTTTCATTTTTCGAAAGTTCATTTTCTTTTACAATGCAAACAACTTTATTTTTAAAAGAATCATTTTCTTCTAAAATGGTGTCATGTTTCTTTTCAAGTTCTTATGATCCTTTTTAAGCATGTCATATTTTTCAAGAAGTTGTTGACAAAATGATGCAAGTTCATTATATGACATATCAACATCTTCTTCTAGCTCGGATTCGGTATTTACCTCAAGGGGGTTATCCCCTTGGACCATGTAGCATACGTTGGACGTCTCACTTCCAACATTCGAATCGCTCCCCGCATAGTATTGCTTTTGTTCACCTAGGGAGACAAGCTTGTTTCAAACTACAAAAGCTGAATCAATGTTAGAAACCTAGATAAATATTCATCATTTAGGGTGCTCTTTAATGCATGAATGGCTTTTGAGTTAGCCTCAAAATACTTGCTATTACTAACATATGAATCCTTAATAGTAGCAAGATAAACATGAATACCTAGGCCTTTGAGTATAATGACAACTTAACCTTCCAAGTTTGGATGTTAAGAATATCAAAAGTGGGAGGTGACATGAAATCCATGTGTGTGTACAAATATTATGATTAGGTATAAATGAGGATCTTTAAATCAAGGTTATTAGACCCAAATCAAGAGCACTTGGCTCTGATACCAATTGAAATCACCTAGAGGGGGTGAATAGGTGACTAGCTAATCTAATGATGAATTAATGCAGAATTAAAACTATTAATGCAAACTAAAACTATTATGCACAACACACCAAGTATAACACAAGAGTGTAGCCGAATTTCTCGTGAAGGGCTCTGGACTAACTCCTCAAGATTCCTCTAGATAAGAGTTGAGGTGCCGCTATGGCTCCTTGGTTGAATATAAGTATGAGCAAACAATCCCCAAGCAATGACAATTAAGCACACAATATATCAAGCATATAAGAGATATGAGCAATAAGCATAAGTAAGATATAAAGACAAGTAAGAGATAGAGAGAGAGAGAGAGCAATCGCAAACACGTGAGATTTGTTTCGAGGTTCGAGCATCCTTGCTCTACGTCCCCGCCTTCAACACTATCAAGGATTTCCACTAAAATCGATCCCACCGGATCACTCGTGCCGCAACACCTACAAACGAGTTCTCACTAGAACTCCTTTAGACTCTCTAATCCCTCTCTCGTTCCCGCAAAACTACACACCGCAAGCACACTAGCTTGCTGAGGCCGCACCTCTACAACGAGCTCTCACTAGAACTTGAAACACCGCGAACCCGCAAGTCCGCCTCCTCAAATACAATGTATGAAACACTTGGTGATCTAAACACTCTAATCACCAAAAATCACTCTCACAACAACTCTCCTATAGGATGAATATGTCAATGGAAAGCTCAAGTGTTTGTGAGAAAATTAGGATTGAATTGGTGGAGGAAAACTCAACAAAATCACTTTTGAAAACCACTGTTAAAAACTCTCCTTATGATATGGAAGTATTTGCTCTAAAATTTGTGGAAAAAACTTCTGAAATAGATAAGCAAGACTAGCCCAAAAACTCTCATCAAATCTTGTTGAAAACAGCCCAAAATAGTCTCATATATATAGGCTCCCAAAACTAGCCGTTGGGGACAAAACAGCAGTTCTGACTGCTGTCGGTCGACCGCCCGGTCGACCGGCCAACGGTCAGATTTCTGACCGTTGAGCCAGCGGTCGACCGGCCAGTCGACCGTGGCCTAGAAACAGAGAGCAGAGCTCTCTGCCAGTCGACCGTCCGGTCGACCGGAGCCATTTCCAGAGAGCAGCAGCTCTCTTGCAGTCGACCGGGTCGGTCAACCGGCCCTCCAGCCAACAAAGGGTGCACATTTTATGCACGTCGGTCGACCGCCCGGTCGACTGACTCCTGACTCAGTCGACCGTGCTGTCGACCGGCAGAAGCTAGAAACAGGTTTTTAGGGATTAAAAGCTTGTTATTTATTTGCCTATAAAATCCCATAAATCCACAAAAAATCTACAAAAATAAGTTCAGTATTATACTTTGATAAACAAACATGTTTGAGTAAAATCAAACCATGTTACAAACATTTTGAACTATTTTTGTAGCTTAGAAATTTTGGCTTAAAACAAAAACCGTATTTTTCCAAATAGATTTTTTCAAAACTTCTCCAAATACTAAAACAAGATATTTTAAACACTTTTAAGCTTAGTGTGTATGGATATGATCCACTACACATACATGAGGAAATATCTATGTTTTTGACATTAAGCTCTAGAACGGTTTTGGTTAAAACATAAGCATATATGAAACTCCAAAAACCAAACCGGTATTTTTTCGAATAGAAAACTCTTTTATGAAAACACATATAAATCTTTTGTGTGTGTGTGTATGATACTTTAGCAATCCATCAACTATTCTATCCTTTACATTTTATTTAAAAATAAAATCTTAACACTTACAAACCGACACAAGTCTTCTCTTGAAGGTCTTCACTTGAAGTCTTCTTCTCTTTCTTGACTTGGTCCAAAAAATGATCCAATGAGCTAGACTCCTCTCGAGTACTTGATGTGGTCTTGATGCACAAGCTCTTGAATCAAACCGTGTTAGCTCCAAAACTTGACTTTAAATCCTTTGTTTAAGCTAAACACCAAGTAAGATCTTAATCATGAATCTGAGACTAAATAAACACATATAACTACATGAGTTAATCATCATCAAAACTAGAGTGATGGGCCTTTGGGCCAACAAGGAGTACACAACTTCTCTCTCCAACACAACCACCTCTACACAAGAGGCATGGTACAAAGCCAAAACAACAATCACCTCTACACAAGAGGGATAAGGCACTAAGCCAAACTCAACCACAATCACCTCTACACAAAGAGGGATAGCTACAAACCCAAAGCAAAGGAAGATTACAACTTGGTGATCTCAAAGACCACAAACAACCCTTGGTGATCATAATAGACCACAAATAATATTTTTCACAAAAACAAGATCCTATAGATAGGATAGAAATGATAACTCAAGTGTGAGAAAAACAATGTGTTTGGAAAACAAATCACAAAGAAAAATACTTAGGAAAAATGCTAGAAGAGATAGAAATAAAGATCAAAATCAATTTCCAAAGACTTTCTTTTTCTTTGATTTTCCCAACCCTTGAAAATAAAATAAAGATAAATCTTTTTGGCACAAAAACTCTTCAAAAACTTGCTATTAAAACACTTGTATAGATGGGAAAATTTGTTCTTAAAATCCTTATTAAAAACAGCCCAAGAGATGGCTATTTATAGCCTCTCAAACAATATAGTCGTTGGCAGCTGGAGAAGCCCAGAATGCCCTTCCGGTGGACCGACCGGTCGACCGGCCAACGGTCATTTTTCTGATCGTTGTGCCTCCGGTCGACCGGCCGCACCCGAGAGTTGGGTGCTTACAGTCGGTCGACCGTGCGGTCAACCGGCCTTGTAGGCTGGGTCCGTGCACGTCCTCGTGCACATCGGTCGACCGGTCCGGTCGACCGCCAGCTGATCTGGCTGATAAATTTGGGACTAGAAACTTAGGTATTTTAACTCCAATAAAATCCCATAAAATCCTATAAATTTCACAAAAATAAGTTCTTGTTAGATATTTGAATAACAAATATGTGTGAGCAAAAATCAACACTTATTACAAACTATTTGATCTATTTTTGTGGTATAAAATATTTGGCCTTAAACAAAAACGGTATTTTCCAAAAAACCAAACTTTGAAATGGAAATCTGATTTTTTCCAAACTTGTATAAATACAAAAAACATGATATTTAAAACTCTTTTGAAGCATATTGCATATGGATAGAATCCGATACAAATGTAATAGATATATCTATGTTTTTGACATGAAATCCAAAAATAAGTTTTGTTTAAATACAAAACTCCAAACACATGAATAGGATCATCAAAATAAGTTTTTCTAAATATATAAAGCATATATGTATATAGATGAAATCTAATATACATTAAACCATGTAAACTTGTTTTGATTCTATCTATTCATGAAAACCATATATATGAATAGTTGAAATCTAAAACCGGTTAAACCGAAAACAAAACATATTAAACTTTTGTGTGTGTGAACTTGAGCATATCAACACTAGTCTATCTTACACAAGATCTAAACACAATTAAACTAAACACAAATTGAAGTCTTCTTATAGAACTCCTTCTCCAAGCTGACTCGATCCAAACACGATCCAACGAGCTTGACTCCATATGAGTGCTAGATGCGATCTTGACGCACGAGCTCTTGAATTAACATGTGTTAGCTCCCAAAACTTCTTTGTTGAAGCTAAACACCTACTAATATCTTGATCAACAACTGAAACTTTATAAACACAAGATCATTAGTAAAACTAACCTTCATAAGTTAGTCATCATCAAAATTAAGGTGAAAGGCCTCTGGGCTAATACACAAAACACACAATGAGACGGAGATCGAGATTTACGAGGTTCGGCGAATCGACTACGTCCCGAGACAGAAGAGAGAGATCTATTAGAGGAATTACACAGGAATGCAAGAGGAATAGACTTTTCTCACACTCAAGAACACTCTCCAGTTTAAGAACCTAGATTACCAAAAAATTAGTTTACATCCTCTATTTACAGGAAAGTGTGAGAGGCAGCCAGAACAGGGTCCAAACCTGACTATCGGTCGACTGGCCGGTCGATCGCGCAGTTCCCAACCGACTTAGCCGGTCGACCAGCCGGTTGACCGACAAAATATCCCACTCTCTGTTAAACCAACAGAGAGTGGTCCGGTCGACCGGTCGGTCGACCAACTCTCTGTTGGGTTAGGTCGACCGGCCGGTCGACCGACATTGCCCCACTTTGCACATTTGTGCATGTCGGACAACCGGCCGATCAACCAAACCTCTGACAATTCTGATGCCCTGGCCTGTTCTGTCCAGATCTCTTCTCTCTCTTCTGTCTCTCTCAAATTACGGTTAAAAAACCCTGATTTTGATCTCTTTCTACAATTCTCCACCTCAGTGAAGATTTTCTAAATCTGAGCCGAACTCCAATATCAAATAGAACCGTAGCCATTCGAGATCGACACACAATCTCTGCACTGAGATCGACACACGATCCCCGTTGCGAGATCGACACACGATCACATGAACCTACTAAACTCCGCTCCGAGATCGACCTATGATCTCTACCGAACGGACCAACTGACGCTCTGAGATTGACACACGACCTTTGCCGAACGAACCAACCGTCGCTCCGAGATCACACATGATCTCACGTCCTGTCCAACCGATTCTAAGTGAATTACCGATGTAAAGTTACAATTGATTTCAACCGATCACAAAGGATCTTTGATTGATCCAATTAGTCAACATTGAGTTTGAAGTCGCTCCATGCAACTATTTACAAACTCCAATATCAACTTTAATGATACCATTTTCAGCTTAATAACTGGAATGCATCACTCCAAGCAACTATTCCAACACTCTACCAAAGAGAGACAACTGACTGGAATATCAGTCCAACTAATTTCAAGAAGAACCCAACGGGAGCCACCATGACTCAACCAACTGACTATCAGTCCAACGTCTTCAAGAAGTCTCACCGGATGCACGCCCCATCATTCAAGCTCAACCATCTTCATACTAGAAGTTAAACTGCTCATCGAGATCACCTTTCTTCACACTTGAAGAACAAACTGCAGCTTACCGGCTGCCAATTCTCAAGAGCCTAAATAGTTTCATACGGGTTGCATCATCAAACAGTTGCGCCACTATGGTGAATACATCTAGAAGGGGGTTGAATAGGTGTAATGCTAATCAAATGCGAAATAACAATTAATTATGTTGAATGATGCAAACCGGTCACTCAAAACTAGAAGTGAAGTCGAATTCCCCGTGAAGGGCTCTAAAACTTCTCCTTTAATGATCCTCTAGACTATGAGTTGAGGTGCTCAATTGTCTTCTTGTTGAAATGAGTAAATACCAATAATAAAAGTGATAAATGAAATGTAAACAATAATAATGTGCAAGAGAAGCAACAACACAAGTGTAAATGATGAATAAGAAATAGAGAACAAGAGATAAGCAATCGCAAATACAAAAAAATTGTTTTGAGATTCGAGCCACCGCTCTACGTCCCCGCCTTCACCACTATGAAGGATTTCATTATCCACTAAAGGATCTTCCACAAAGGGAGCTTACAACAAGGAATTATAAAAGGTCTACACAAGACTGGAGTACACAACTTCACTACTCAATCCTCTATACAAGAGGTAGCACAAAGCCAATTGAGGTTATAAAGCTCTTGGTGATCAATCAAGATCACAAACACTCTCTCTTGCAACTTCCTATAGAGTTGAATATGAAATAAAACTTAAGGAGTTATGTGAGAGTAGAAATTTAGTTGGAAGAATCTAAGAGCTGAAAAAATCAATTGAAGAAGCTTTGGAAAAGATTACACTTGAAAACTAGAAGGTTGAAAACTTTTCTCTTTAAGAGCAAACATGATTTTTCAATGAAACTTGTAAAAACGAGTTATTTGAAACCAATCCCAATGACCCATATATATAGGCAATAGATAAATACTATTAGTTAAGCATACCAGGTCATTTGGGGTGTGATTTGACCCATAAAAACAAAAATTGCCCGTTACACAAAAAACAAAACAGATTCAAAAAACTAGTTGTTAGTGTAGCTTTGGCAGAGTGTCGGTCGACCGGCATTTCAAGTTTTTGAACTAGTCGTTAGACTCGGTCGACCGGACTTCGGTCCAAAGAAACTTTTATATAGGGTCGGTCGACCGGCTCCCAACAGAAACTAAGGGTCTTCCAGTCGGTCGACCTACCGGTCGTCCACAGGGGTTAGCGGTCGACTGGTCGGTCGACCAAAGGACGTGCACAACGTGCACAACCCCTCACGCATGGTCCGGTCAACAACCAGTCAACCAAACTGGACCAAAAACTATTTTTCTGACAGTTTTTGAAATCCAAACTATTTTAAAATATTTTGTATTAGTTTATAAGTCATATAGCAATGTACAAGCAATGAAATACATGTTCTAAACTGGATATAAAATTTTGAAAAAATTATGAAATATGTATCAAGACCAAACATGTAAAACACCAATACGATTAAAACTTGTATTTTTGAAATCGTGTATTTTATGTGTGTAAATCTTTGAGCATCAAATCTATATTCTACACTTTAACAAACTTTTTTTTAGAAGGCTCTTGATAACTACAAGTGTCCTCAAGCGGGCTTCTCTAAGAGTAACGTCGAGTGCTTTGAGCTTCAATCCCGTACTTGAATACCTTTGAGTCTTTAACACTGTCCTTTATGGGAAGAAATCTTCTTGAATCCTCTAGAACCCTGAAACACACTTAAACACTTGAATTTGATTAGTACTAAATAACCACATACATTTTGTTATCATCAAAACAAGAAACCGGTGATTGTAACCTTGGGCCAACGATCTCTTCTTTTTTGATGATGACAAAACATATGAGTTATTTAAAATAAAGATAGGAAAGAGTTTGTAAAAGCTCCCCCTTAAGTTATGCTATCTATCAATTATAAGAAAATATTATGACTAAATTAGATTTGTCGATATAAGCAAGTCACACATATATGCATATATAAAGAATATAATAATTTATACAATATGCATAAATAGCCTACCATCCTTCCATTCCTCCTTCCTCCAAAGACATTATGCAATGAGTGATTACAATAAATCAAAGAATTGCATATGAGCATGAAAATGGATATACATGATACCAAAACAAAACTAATAATAACTCAATAAATGCTTCTCCCCGTTTCGTCATGCATCAAAAAGGGTAAACAAGATACCAGTAAGAAAACACATAAAACAAATAATTATTTCAACATAATAAAAACTCATGAATCTATAATGCAAATATTTAACTCTCCACAAATGAAAGAAAATCTATTAAAATCAAGTGATTTAGTAAAAATTTCCGCAAGTTGAAAATTAGTGGAAACATAATCAATTTCAGTATCTCCTTTCTCATAGTGATCTCTAAGAAAGTGATATCTAATTCTTATGTGCTTTATCTTACTATGTTGATTTGCATTCTTGATCATATGAATAGCTCTGGTGTTATCACAAAATATTTTGATATGATCATAATGCAAATCATAGTCATGGAGAGTATGTTTCATCCAAAGGACTTGTGCACAATAAGCCTCGGCGGTTGAGAGGACAATGAAATTTTGTTTCTTGAAAGACCATAAAACAAGACAATTTTCTAAAAATTGACAAGTTTCACTAGTGCTCTTCCTATCCACTCTACAACTGGCATAGTCGGCATTTGAAAAACTCGCCATTGAAAATTCTTCGGTCTTCGGATACCACAATCCCATTCCAATAGTGCCCTTAAACTATCTAATAGTGCGTTTGATTGAAACGGGAAATTGTATTGAAAATAGTTTATAGTTAGAAAGCCTTAGTCTCGTTTCAAGTTAACCGCGTAGCAAAGGCTAGACGGGTCGATCCACAGGGAAGGATGCGATGAAAGTGTTTCGGAACTATCTTCTCTGTAATTTGCTTGAAAAGAAAAAGAGAAATTGATTAGATTTGATCAAGTTTAAGAAATATAGTTTACTAATCATCTACCATAACCCATGGTATTAGTCTCAAAGAGTGAATATCATATTGATAGAATAAACATCCATCCTAGATTATTAATTGATAATCAAGCAAGATGAATAATGTTGGAACCCGAACTAGTGTGCACTGATAAAGATTAAACAGTCGTTCATCCTAATTTCAAAGTATAGCATAAGAGAAGTTTTTACTTAAAATTATGCTATCAGAGTTTTTAAGTATGAATTTATGAAGAATAATTTAAAAAGTGTAAACTGAATTAAGAAAACCTAATCATCGATTCATCTTCAAGAAGACCATTTTAATCCTAGGGTTTCTAATAATAATAGATATCAATCAATTCACCTTTTAAACTAAACAAGGGTTGATCGAGAGATTAGCAAACTATAGATTGAATTTAGTTATTCATTTTTTTATTTTATTTTCAATTTTTATGTTTAATATGAAAAATTGCATGAAACAAAAAGAAGAACAAAAAAATTGAACTAACGCAGAAAAACTGAATTGAATAGTAAAGAAGAATGAGTAACCTTTTATTGGATGTCACTTTTCAATTACAACGCTCCTCTCCTTCTTCAAAATATTCTTCTTCAAATAATAAAACAAAATATAAGAAATTTCGGAAAGAGGAAAAATCTAAAGAAAAACCCTAAGCTTCAATATCTGGATGCCCCCTCTGTTGCTCTGCAGGGGTATTTATAGTGTGAAACACCTAGAGGGGGGGTGAATATGTGTGAATGCTAATCGAGTGATTTTTAAACTTTAATTAAATGAGTGATGCAACGATCTCTCAAAACACGACTAAGAGCCGAATACCCCTTGCGAGGTTCTGAACTCCTTCCTCCCAATTCCCCTTAAATGGGTTAGAGGTGCGTAATGCAACCGTGTTGTATTGAGGTGTGATCGATCAATGCCAAGTATGATGATGAAGATGAAATGCTCACAATGTACAACAACAAGTATAGCAAGTAAGGTAAACAACACAAGATTCCACAAGTAGAGGGTTAGTTCTCAAGCAATTAATTCAAGGCAATATAAAGCAATAGAAATTAAAAGCAAGAAGAACGCAAAGGCAATCGCAAACAAGATGATTTGTTTCGAGGTTCGAGCACACTTGCTCTAGTCCCCGCCTTCACCTCCGTGAAGGGTTTCCACTATCCACCGAGGATGCCTTTACAATTGGGTCTACCGAAGACCGAGCACCGAGCTCCACCGAGTACAAAGGACCTCTACCGAAGAGGTTGCTCCACAAGAAGGAATTACAAGAACAAAGTGATCACAACTTGATCACTACACTTTTCTCAATTTCTTTTACAAACACTCTCACTTCAATTACAACTTCACTATAAAATGAGTATAGAATTTTTGGCTCTATGAAGTGTGGTGAGAAAACTTCAGTTGTAGAGTGATATAGAGAATCAAACACAACTGAAAAACAATCTTGAAAGAGTAGGAATTGAAGGCTTAAAACAATTTTTCTTTTCTCTTTTGAAAACAACAAAACTTGAGAATTTTTCTAAGTTATGAGCAAGAGAGACTTCTCCTCTATTTATAGGGTTAGAAAATAGGTTAAAAACAATTTCTTTTCACCTAATTCAACCTGCAAAAGCTCCCCAACCACTCTCCAAAAATCTGCTAAAACAGAAAAAGAAACAGTTTTTCAGAAAATCCCAAAGAGGAAAGAGCCGTTGCTGTGTTGCAGGCTTGGCGGTCGACCGGTCCGGTCGACCGCCAGCCTAGCTGGATATAGCCGTTGGCTCCCGGTCGACCGGTCCGGTCGACCGACCAAAAAGGAGGAAACACAGTTTCCTTCTTCCGGTCGACCGGTCCGGTCGACCGAAATTTCCCGAGAGCAGAAGGCTCTCTGTCGGTCGACCGGTCCGGTCGACCGACGGACATGCACAAACAGTGCATGTCCAGGCACAACGCCGGTCGACCGGGCCGGTCGACCGATGTTGCCTGAGGCTGAAAACTGGGCAGTTTTGAAGAGGGAATTTTTGTGAAAACATTTTGAAAATACCTATAGCTAAGTATTATGCAGAAAATAGTTTATATACATGTTTTAAACAAGTTTTTCAAGATATAAAGCTTTGGTACATGTATATATAAACTAAGGCATAAACTAAAGCTTTGGTACATGTTTTTAAACAAGTTTTTCAAAACATAGGAAATACATGAAACAAGTGTGTGTGCAAATCCTAGAGCCAAATTTCCTATATTCAAACTTTAACATTCTAAACTTACAAACTTGCTAAAAAACTTCAAGGCTATTCTTCAAGGTGGACTATCTTCACTTGATCTTCAATATTTGCAACTTGAGCCCAAATTGAATTGTCTTGAGTCCAAGAACCTTGTATTTGAGTGAGAGTACTTCTAGTGTGATGATAAACCTGAAACACACTTAAACAACAATTGTTATTAGTACAAATAACTAATATGTTTTGTAATCATCAAAATACACTAAACAAGGGTGATTGTAACCTTGGGCCAACAATCTCCCCTTTTTGATGATGACAAAACATATAGTTATTAAACAAATAAAGAGAGGAAAAAGTTTGGAAAGCTCCCCCTCAAACAATGCTATGTATCTATCATGAATATGAAGAACTATGAAATCATACATAAAGCATTTGAAAAAGTCATCACCATAAATTTTGTCAAGGAAAACCAAATAATGAACAAATTTATTATTTTCAAAAATCTAAGTATATTCAAACTAGTATATTTTTCTTTCAACAATTTTAATCAACTTATATTCTTTTTCTCCAAACTTATATATTTTTCTCCCCCTTTTTGTCATACATCAAAAAGGGTTAAAACAGATCAAAACACAAACATATCAAAACAAAAATATTTTAAGAATCAATCATACATACATTCAACTCACCACAAATAAAGGAAAATCTTGCATAATCTAAAGGTTTAGTGAAAATATCGGCAAGTTGAAAATCGGTAGAAACATAGTCAATATCAATATCACCTTTTTCAAAGTGATCTCTAAGAAAATGATACCTAATATCAATGTGCTTGGTTTTACTATGTTGATTAGCATTTTTGGTCATGTGAATTGTACTAGTATTATCACAAAAATCTTAACATGATCAAAATGTAAATCATAGTCAAGGAGAGTATGTTTCATCCAAAGAACTTGTGCACAACAAGCTCCGGCCGCAACATACTCCGCCTCGGCGGTTGATAGGGCTACCGAATTTTGCTTTTTGGAAGACCAAGATACAAGACAATTACCTAAGAATTGACATGTTCCACTTGTGCTCTTCCTATCTACCCTACAACCCGCATAGTCGGCATCCGAAAAACTCTTCATTTCAAATAATCCGGTTTTAGGATACCACAAACCCAATTCAATTGTGCCCTTAAGATACCTAATTATGCGTTTTACCGCTATTAAGTGTGATTCCTTAGGACATGATTGAAAACGTGCACATAAACAAACGGAAAACATGATATCCGGCCTACTAGCCGTCAAATAAAGCAAACTACCAATCATGCTTCTATAAAGTTTAATGTCTACACTTTTACCTTGTTCATCCTTGTCAAGCTTGGTAGTTGTTGCCATGGGAGTTTTGCTTACTTTTGATCCTTCAAGCCCGAATCTTTTGATTAGTTCCTTTGTGTACTTGGCTTGATTGATGAAGATCCCATCCTTCCTTTGCTTGATTTGGAGTCCAAGGAAATAGTTGAGTTCCCCCATCATAGACATTTCAAATTCATCCTTCATGCATGACTCAAAAGCTTTGCAAAGAGATTCATTAGTAGAACCAAAAATAATATCATCTACATAAATTTGCACAATAAGAATATCCTTTTCTACATGTTTTGTAAACAATGTTGTGTCAATTTTACCTTTCTTAAAACCATTGGAAATCAAAAATGAAGACAATCTTTCATACCAAGCCCTAGGGGCTTGTTTTAAACCATAAAGAGCTTTGTCTAATTTAAAAACAAAATCCGGATGTGTAGGATCAACAAACCCGGGGGGTTGTTCAACATACACTTCCTCTTCAATAAAACCATTTAGAAAAGCACTTTTAACATCCATTTGAAACAATTTGAAATCTTTATATGAGGCAAATGCTAGTGTCATCCGTATGGCTTCAAGCCGTGCTACGGGTGCAAAGGTTTCTTCAAAATCGATCCCTTCGATTTGAGTGTAACCTTGGGCAACTAACCTAGCCTTGTTTCTAACTACATTACCCGATTCATCCAACTTGTTCTTAAAGATCCACTTAGTACCAATGTTGGTCTATCGTGGGGCCTAGGAACAAGGTGCCATACTTGGTTGCGCTCAAATTGATTGAGCTCTTCTTGCATAGCTAGCAACCAATATGAATCGGCCTCGGCCTCGAGGACATTTTTGGGTTCAATGTGTGAAATAAATGCAAAGTGGCCACAAAAATCTTGAATTTTAGAACGAGTAGTTACCCCTTTTGATACTTCACCTATGACGAGGTCCTTGGGATGATGAGGGTTGAATCTCCAATCCTTAGGTAGTGGTTGAGTAGGCTCCACCTCATTTGTTTGATGTTCATTTCCTTGGGCCTCTTCCACTTTGGCTTCACTTCCATCATCATCCTTTGGCTTGTCTCCCATGGTAGAAGTATCCTCCAAGGTGACTTTCTCCAAGCCTTCATGCAAGGCATCTATTTCTACAACATTCTTAACAAACTTGTTAGATTCCTCAAACTTAACATGAATAGACTCTTCAATAGTCAAAGATGATCTAATGAAAACTCTATAAGCCTTACTAGTGTTTGAGTAACCTACAAAAATAGCCTCATAAGATCTAGCATCAAACTTTCCTAAATTATCTTTTGTGTTTAAAACAAAGCATTTGCAACCAAAAACTTTAAAATAGGAAACATTAGGTTTTCTAGAAAAATACATTTCAAAAGAAGTCTTAGTAGTATTTTTACACAAGAAAACACGATTTGATATGTAGCATGATGTATTAACGGCCTCGGCCCACAAATAATGTGGTAGACCGTATTCACTTAGCATTGTCCTAGCCATCTCTTGTAATGTTCTATTTTTCCGTTCAACTACTCCATTTTGTTGTGGAGTTCTAGGACAAGAAAGTTCATGCTTTATTCCATGTTCATCACAAAAAGTGGTAAAGGGTTGGTTAATGAATTCACCTCCTCTATCACTTCTTATTCTCAAAATCAAAGAATCTTTTTCTTTTTCTACTCTTTTCTTAAAAGTTTGGAAATACGAAAATGCTTGGTTTTTATGTTCAAGAAAGAAAACCCATGTAAATCTTGAAAAATCATCAACCAAAACATAAGCAAATCTATTCCCACTTAGACTTTTGGTTTGTGTTGGGCCAAATAGATCCATATGGATTAATTCCAAAGGACGTGATGTCATGATATCCTTAATTGACTTGAAAGAAGACTTAGTTTGTTTCCCAAATTGACATGAGTCACAAACTCGGTCCTTTTCAAAATTCAATGAAGGAATACCTTTCACCATTTCCTTTGAATTTAATCTAGAAATATGATCAAAAGAAATATGCCCTAATCTCCTATGCCACAACCAAGAGTCATCATCGAGGGCTTTTAAACAAGTAATATTACAAGACATATTTAACATATCAATCATATAAACATTGCTTTCACGAAAACCGGAAAATACACAAACATTGGAAGTTCTATCAATTACTTTACAAGCAACATTGTCAAAAACTACATCAAAACCTTTATCACAAAGTTGACTAACACTCAAGAGATTATGCTTGAGGCCATCAACTAAAACCACATTTTCAATTAAAGGAGAGGTGCCAAGTTTTACATTACCAATACCGATGATTTTACCCTTGGCGTCATCTCCGAAGGTGACGGTGCCACCTTCATGATATCTTGATAGGGTTGCAAAGTTGTTGATGTCCCAAGTCATGTGCCTTGAGCAACCGCTATCAAGATACCACAAACCTCTACGTCGTTGGGCTTTGGAAAGTACCTACATCATTTAAAATAATTGTTGACTTGGTACCCAAACTTTCTTGGGTCCTTGAAAGTTAGTGTTACGAACCCAAACATTATGATGTGATGCACTTAGTCTATCATAACAAAAATTTGCTAAGTGTCCCTTCCGCCCACAATGTGAACATGAGTACACTTTTCTATACATGAATGCATGATGTGTATGTGTAGTAGTGTGAGCATGCTTTTGGGGTTTGCCATGTTGTTTAGGTTATGTAGCATGAACATGAACATGAGCATGAGCATTTTTCTTTGGGGCTTGTTTCTTAGAAAACATAGCCTCAATCCTTTTCTTATCAAATTCACAATTTTTCAAAACAACACTTAATGAGTCTAATCTTTCCCTAAGCATGGAAACTTCATTAGAGTCAATTAGTGGGGCCTTACCCTTGCAAGAAGTCTTATATTTTTCAAAATCATTTTTAGTAGTGGTCAAGGTGGAAACTAAATTATCCTTTTCTTTTGTAAGAGTAAAAACTTGATGACTTAAAGATTCATTTTCCTTTTCATTTTTAAATACTTTTTCTTTAAGAAATCATAGTTTTGTGACAACTCAACAAAAGCTTCTTCTAACTCATCCATAGAAAGTTCATCATTATGAGAAGGGGAAGAGGTTACCTTGCTTGTGCCTTCATTAGCCATGAAGCACATGTTGGCGGTGTCTATCTCCTCTTCGGATTCGGTCTCCGAATCCCAAGTTGCCTTCATAGCCTTCTTCTTGTATGGCTTCTTTGATGTGGAGGGCTTTGCTTTGTCCGGACACTCCGCAACTATGTGTCCCGGTTTTTGGCAATTGAAGCACACAATCTTCCTTTCTTCTTTGCCTCCTTGCCATCTCCTTCTACCTTGAAACTTTGCCTTGTTGTACATCCTCCGAACATTTTTGACTAGAAGTGAGAGCTCTTCGTCATCTTCTTCTTCATCATCTTCGTCGGAGTGTGATGATTGACACTTGAAGGCAATAGTCTTCTTCTTGGTAGGAGCCATGTCCTCTCTTGCTTTCCTTTCCATCTCATGGGTTTTGAGGTTCCCAATGAGACCTATAAGCTCCATCTCTTCATTGTCGTTGAGTTCCTTCAAGGTTGTTGCTTTAACTTCCCATGAAGGAGGAAGAGCCCGGATGATCTTCCTTACTCTTTGATCATTGTTGATATCTTCACCTAAAGAGGAGAGTCCATTAGTAATCTTGGTAAACCTTGTAACCATATCATCTATGGTTTCATTGTCTTGCATGCTAAATGTTTCATATTGAGACCGAAGAAGGTCAATCTTAGCCTTCTTAACTTGTGAGGTCCCCTCATGAGTGACTATCAAGTGTGACCAAATCTCAAATGCGGATTTGCAATGTATAACCCTAGCTATGTCATCATCATTTAGGGCTTGTAGAAGTGCATAGTGAGCTTTGGCATTGGCATCGAATTCCTTAGTCTCTATTTCGGACCAAGTGGATTCGTCACCGGGGGGTACACTAAAGGACTTAGTCACGGCCTTTGCAACTCGGCTACCTAGAGATTGCAAAAACACGGTCATCTTAACCTTCCATATGGGAAAGTTAAGTCCATCAAACTTAGGAGGGGTCTTAATTCCATTGGCCATTTTTACTATATGAATGAAATGATTAGCAAATTAGGATCTTCTCTAAGGTTGTTAAACCAAATCCTAGAGTCCAAGCTCTGATACCAATTGAAAAACACCTAGAGGGGGGGTGAATAGGTGTGAATGCTAATCGAGTGATCTTTTTAAACTTTAATTAAATGAGTGATGCAACGATCTCTCAAAATACGACTAAGAGCCGAATACCCCTTGCGAGGTTCTGAACTCCTTCCTCCCAATTCCCCTTAAATGGGTTAGAGGTGCGTAATGCAACCGTGTTGTATTGAGGTGTGATCGATCAATGCCAAGTATGATGATGAAGATGAAATGCTCACAATGTACAACAACAAGTATAGCAAGTAAGGTAAACAACACAAGATTCCACAAGTAGAGGGTTAGTTCTCAAGCAATTAATTCAAGGCAATATAAAGCAATAGAAATTAAAAGCAAGAAGAACGCAAAGGCAATCGCAAACAAGATGATTTGTTTCGAGGTTCGAGCACACTTGCTCTAGTCCCCGCCTTCACCTCCGTGAAGGGTTTCCACTATCCACCGAGGATGCCTTTACAATTGGGTCTACCGAAGACCGAGCACCGAGCTCCACCGAGTACAAAGGACCTCTACCGAAGAGGTTGCTCCACAAGAAGGAATTACAAGAACAAAGTGATCACAACTTGATCACTACACTTTTCTCAATTTCTTTTACAAACACTCTCACTTCAATTACAACTTCACTATAGAATGAGTATAGAATTTTTGGCTCTATGAAGTGTGGTGAGAAAACTTCAGTTGTAGAGTGATATAGAGAATCAAACACAACTGAAAAACAATCTTGAAAGAGTAGGAATTGAAGGCTTAAAACAATTTTTCTTTTCTCTTTTGAAAACAACAAAACTTGAGGATTTTTCTAAGTTATGAGCAAGAGAGACTTCTCCTCTATTTATAGGGTTAGAAAATAGGTTAAAAACAATTTCTTTTCACCTAATTCAACCTGCAAAAGCTCCCCAACCACTCTCCAAAAATCTGCTAAAACAGAAAAAGAAACAGTTTTTCAGAAAATCCCAAAGAGGAAAGAGCCGTTGCTGTGTTGCAGGCTTGGCGGTCGACCGGTCCGGTCGACCGCCAGCCTAGCTGGATATAGCCGTTGGCTCCCGGTCGACCGGTCCGGTCGACCGACCAAAAAGGAGGAAACACAGTTTCCTTCTTCCGGTCGACCGGTCCGGTCGACCGAAATTTCCCGAGAGCAGAAGGCTCTCTGTCGGTCGACCGGTCCGGTCGACCGACGGACATGCACAAACAGTGCATGTCCAGGCACAATGCCGGTCGACCGGGCCGGTCGACCGATGTTGCCTGAGGCTGAAAACTGGGCAGTTTTGAAGAGGGAATTTTTGTGAAAATATTTTGAAAATACCTATAGCTAAGTATTATGCAGAAAATAGTTTATATACATGTTTTAAACAAGTTTTTCAAGATATAAAGCTTTGGTACATGTATATATAAACTAAGGCATAAACTAAAGCTTTGGTACATGTTTTTAAACAAGTTTTTCAAAACATAGGAAATACATGAAACAAGTGTGTGTGCAAATCCTAGAGCCAAATTCCTATATTCAAACTTTAACATTCTAAACTTACAAACTTGCTAAAAAACTTCAAGGCTATTCTTCAAGGTGGGCTATCTTCACTTGATCTTCAATATTTGCAACTTGAGCCCAAATTGAATTGTCTTGAGTCCAAGAACCTTGTATTTGAGTGAGAGTACTTCTAGTGTGATGATAAACCTGAAACACACTTTAACAACAATTGTTATTAGTACAAATAACTAATATGTTTTGTAATCATCAAAATACACTAAACAAGGGTGATTGTAACCTTGGGCCAACATATAGGAGATATAGGAAGTAGAGTCTCATTACGACTCTTCCACAAAAACGCGTAGCCAACTTCATCCAAATAGCCGCGGAAACGCGGCTTACAACTCTTCCACAAAAACGCGTAACCAACTTCATCCAAACGGTCGCAGAAACGCGGCTATAGCCGCGTTTCCGCCGTAATAGCGTGGCCAATGGCCACGTGCTTTCTTGCGTGGCCTCTGCTGGTCCGTCCATCTGGGCTCCTCCTTCTGGATTTTGTATTCAAACCTTCTATCTTGTGAACTCGGGATAACTTGGGAAGCAAGTTATCACAAATCCGAATTTATCAAAGGATTTGTGATTTATCTTTAAGCTTTTCTCCCAATTTATCTTATCCTTGCATTGCAAGAAACCAGGTTTTAGTAGAAGTCCATCTCATCTTATCTTTTTCCTCCTCTTTTTAGCAATTAGGAGTTCTATTTTTATCCTTCCTCTTCCTCCCTTAGATTTAAAATCCAAGTTTAGATTAGGTTAGATAAGGTAGAAACTCCTAAATTACTACAATAAATTTTGCATGTGGGCTTGTGGGATTCTTGGGCTTTTGGGCTTCACTTTTGCTTTATTTCTTTATTTTTTAATTACTCAAGGCCTGCACACATTAAACAATAAAATATTAGTAGCAGTGCTTAATAAAAGAATAAATAAGGAAATATGATGGTAAATGTGCACTTTTTACTACCTATCACACCCCCACACTTATCCTTTTGCTCGTCCTCAAGGAAAAATTAAAAAGAAAAAGAAAAAGAAAAGCTAACCTATCCTAACTCACTTTCGTAGGCATCACGGTTGCACTTAGCACGTGCAACAAGCCGTTAAACCTCTAAGTTACCCCTAGAGGACGAGTGTTGTCTCGTGAGGGTTTTCAGCGGATTACACACCAAAATCCATAAAAGGAAAAAATGTTAGTGATTTAATTAATTTGTTTTATTATTTATTTATTTTTTTATTTTGAAAAAGGAAAGAAATATTTGAAATACATTTGAAGAAACTAAGTAATCTATAAATTTTAGGATTATCATTTTTATTCATTCTTGAACTTAGTCTTTATACAATAATTTGTTATCAATTTTTAGATAAAGATTAAAATTGAATTTTTGTATAGTCTCTTCGTTATCTTAAGTCATATGCATCCTTGTGAATCTTTACTAGGGATTCTTTAACTTAGACTCTCATGCCTCTTTATTATTATTTCTCCTTTTTTTTAATATAATAACTCCTCTAATTTTCTTTTGTATAAGTATCAAGGCTTCTTGAGGCCCTCATACCTAACTAATTGACCATTAGATGTGTTAGTACATATATAGATAATATTTCTTAGTTTTCTTAAACTTTCTAATTCACCCATGTAGCGAGCTTAAGGTCGGTGGCTCCAAAACCGATCAATTTTAGGGCACCGGGTGAGAAAACACCCCACAGACTTAAGGACTCAAGTGAACTAAGCCACAAAACTAAGGTCTTAATTTATAAAATCTCCTTTAAACGTGAATACTTATGCTTCTTGAGGCACATATATCCAGCTTATTTAGTGAACTTTATTATATATATATATATATATATATAATATATTATATATATATATAATAATATAATATATATATATATATATATATATTATATTATATATATATATATATATATATATATATTCTTTATAAGGCACAAGAGTCTTTGTCTTAGAATCCTAGATGTGGAAGCGTATTAGGAATGCACATTTCATTAAGGTAAAAATCAAGACTAATTAATTATTCAATTTTTCCTCCTATGCCTAAGAAAATCCAACAATTTATTTTATTTTGACCAAGTTTTTAGAAATCCTAATCATGACTTTCTAATTCTTAATTTTAAGATTAACTTGGATTTCTTTAAAAAGATAAGTCAAAATATTGTCTCCTTTGTCAACTATATATATATATATATATATATATATATTATATATATTATATATATATATAATATATATATATATATATATAATATATATATATATATATAGTTAATAACTTAAGGTTAGTGAGTTATGTTAACAGCTCCCTACAATTAGTCAATAATCTATAACTTTTTTTTATAAATATATTTTATATATATATATTTTTTATATATATTTATTAGAAGGCTAGTACCCTCCCCCACACTTATCTCATGCATTGTCCCCAATGTATGCATGTATGTATAAATGCATGAAATGAGCTGGCAGAGAGGTAGAGTTACCGATACATTGGGTCAAAAAGACCCATGGCTGCGTTTGCTTCCGGTACTGATTCAAAAATGGTTTCAAACGTTGACCATTTACCTTGAATGAATTTTCATTTTTAGGGTAGTATATCTCTATGGCTCCATGTGGAAACACAGTTTTAACAATGAAAGGCCCTGTCCATCTTGATTTTAACTTTCCGGGAAAGAGATGAAGTCTAGAGTTATAGAGTAATACTTTTTGTCCTTGGATAAAAGTTTTTCTCGTGATGAACTTATCATGAAAAATCTTAACCCTATCCTTCATAATTTTCGCATTTTCATATGCCTCATTCCTTAACTCTTCAAGTTCAGAAATTTACAATTTCAAAGTTCACCACCTTATCTAGATCAAAATTCAGTTGCTTAATTGCCCATAAGGCTCGGGCTCTATCTCAACAGGAAGGTGGCAAGCCTTTCCAAAGACTAGTCTATAAGGAAACATTCCTAGAATCGTTTTAAAGGCGGTCCTATATGCCCATAAGGATCTACCAATTTGGTGGACCAGTCCTTCCTGTTTTGATTCACAGTTTTCTCCAAGATAAGCTTAACTTGCCTATTTGAAACTTCTGCCTGCCCACTGGTTTGAGGATGGTAAGGTATAGATAACTTGTGTGTTATGGCATATTTTTGCATAAGAGCTTCAAAAGTTCTATTGAAAAAATGTGTACCATTATCACTAATTATGGCACGAGGAGTTCCAAAGCGTGAAAAGATGTTTTCTTTTAAGAATTTGACAACAACTTTGTTGTCATTTGTCTTGCAAGGGATGGCTTCAACCCATTTGGATACGTAATCTACAGCCAACAAGATGTATTGGTGCCCAAATGACTTAGGGAAGGGACCCATAAAATCAATGCCCCAAACATCAAAGAGTTCTATTTCTAGAATTGAATTTAGGGGCATCATATTACGTTTAGAAATTCTTCCTATCATTTGGCATCTTGTGCAAGTTTTGCAAAAGTTAAATGCGTCTTTAAACAAAATGGGCCAATAGAAGCCACTCTGTAGGACCTTTTCGGCTGTTTTGCGGGGACCGAAGTGTCCACCGCAAGAAAATTCGTGACAAAAGGCTAGAACGCTTCTAGTTTCTTCGTCGGGAACACACCTCCTAATTATTTGATCGCTACAATATTTGAAGAGGTAAGGGTCCTCCCATATGAAATACTGGACTTGAGACAAGAACCGGTATCTATCTTGTTTTGACCAACTAGATGGTGTTTGGTTTGTGACTAAGTAATTAACTATGTCGGCAAACCATGGTTCTGTAAAGATGGCTAGAAGTTGTTCGTTGGGAAAATTATCGTTGATGGGCAGTTCGTTGGAAGGTACGTTTGGCACACGAGAGAGATGGTCGGCGACGACATTTTTGACACCCTTTTTATCTCGAATTTCGAGATCAAATTCTTGAAGAAGGAGGATCCAACGAATGAGTCAGGCCTTCGCATCCTTTTTGAGCATTAGGTATCGAAGTGCAGAATGGTCAGTGAATATTGTGGTTTTGGTCCCCAGTAGGTATGGGCGAAATTTCTCCAAAGCGAACATTACTGCCAAGAATTCTTTCTCGGTTGTAGTATAGTTTACTTGGGCATCATTGAGTGTCCTACTTGAATAATATATCACGTGTTGCTTGTTATCTTTGCGTTGTCCTAAGACAGCGCCTATCACAAATCTGAGGCATCACACATAATCTCAAAGGGTTTGGACCAGTCCGGAGATGAGATGATAGGTACAGAGATAAGTTCCAATTTTAGCTTCTCCCATGCGCTACTACACTTATCGTCAAAGATGAAGGGCGCGTCTTTGGCTAAAAGGTTTGTAAGGGGTCTAGCAATTTTGCTAAAATCCCTAATGAACCTAGGCGTGTCCTAAGAAAGAACGAATGTCTTTCACACATTGTTGAATTGGGAGTTTGGCTATGATCTCCACCTTAGCCTTATCCACTTTGATCCCTTTCCTAGATATCTCATGACCTAGGACAATCCCATGCTGCACCATAAAGTGGCACTTTTCCCAATTTAAGGTCAAGTTCTTTTCGGGGCACCTTTTTAGTACTAGCTCTAAGTGATGTAGACATTGGTCAAACGAGTTTCCATAGAGAGGAGAAGTCGTCCATGAAGATCTCCAAGAAGCGTTCGACCATGTCGGAGAAAAGGCTTAACATGCAACGTTGGAATGTGGCGGGGGCATTGCATAGGCCGAAAGGCATTTGGCGATAGGCAAACATCCCAAATGGATACGTGAACGTTGTCTTTTCTTGGTCCTCCGGAGCTATTGGGATTTGGTTATACCCTGAGTAACCGTCCAAGAAACAGTAATACTCATGGCCCGCTAATCGTTCCACCATTGGTCGATAAATGGGAGGGAAATGGTCTTTTCTAGTAGCGGCGTTCAACTTGCGATAGTCTATGCATACTCGAACCTCGGTAGGTAGTCGTGTTTGTACTAACTCTTGCTTGTCGTTTTCCACCACAGTAAAACTGGACTTCTTAGGGACCACGTGCACTTGACCCATTCGCTATCAGAAATGGGATAAATGATCCCATTATCCAACAGTTTCATTATTTCAGCTTGTACAGCCTCTTGCATGAGCGGGTTTAGCCTACGCTGTGGGTCCCTCTTCGGTTTAACCCCTTCATTTAGATGGATTCTTTGCTGGACTATTTTAGGGCTTCCCTTGATATCGCCATAGTCCAACCAATGGCTTCCCTATGTCTCCGAAGGGTTGCCAATAGGTCTTCCTTTTGCCTATTAGTCAAATTGGAGGCAACTATGACTGGTAATGTCTCTTGTTCACCAAGGTAGGCTTACTTAAGATATTTAGGCAAGGTCTTTAACTCCAAGGAAGGAGGTGGCTCGATGGGTGTAGGTGTTAAGCTTAAATTCTCTATCTCTATAGAACTTGGACTGGCTGCCCACTCAATCTCATCAAGGTTGAGATCACTAGATTCTAACTCTTCCTCATTCTTTGATTCTAGTGTGATCTCCTCTTTGTGCTCATTAGTCATATTCTCAATGAAGTTGACCTCAAAGGGTTGGTCGTTTATGTCATTGGGGTGTTTACCTAAGTTGAAACATTGACTTCCTTGGTCATATCTCCAAAGTCAATCTCATAGATCCGTTTCTACAATTTATGATTGCATTAGCGGTTGCTAGGAACGGGCGTCCTAAGATGACAGGAGTTTGGGACCTAGGATTAGACACAGGTTGTGTCTCTAAAATAATTAAATCGACTGAGTAAATGAATTCTCCTACCCGTATAAGAACATCATTGATCTCTCCCTTTGGAACCCTAATTGATCGATCAGCTAATTGGATCATAACTTGAGTTGGGTTGAGTTCACCTAAGCCAAGTTGCTAATATACGAGAAGGGAAGCAAATTAATGCTTGCTCCTAAATCGAGGAGTGCTCTACTAATTTTAGCTTGACCTATTGTGCAAGAAATGGTGGGGCAACCAGGGTCCTTGTACTTGACTGGGATCTGGTTGGACAATAGCTCACTAATGTTAGTGGCTAGAAAAATCTTCTTAGGCATATTTGTCTTTCTTTTCTTGGTGCACATGTCCTTAAGAAATTTGGCATAACTAGGGACCTGTTGGATTGAATCAAGAAGTGGTATATTAAGCCTAACTTGATAAAACACCTCGAGCAGTTTCTCCATATGTGCATTATTATTACTCCTAAGCCTATTTAGAAATGGGGCTATAGGTTGGTGCACTTGTTTTGCTGACTTATCAACTTCAGTTTCTTTGGAGTTTTGTGGAGATGGAGTGGAACTAGATGGAATGGACAATTGAGCTGGGTCCTGTGGCATGGATACTTGATTATCAACTTGTTTCCCTGATCTTAATGTATGAACCAAGTTACACTGGTTTGGGTCTTGAGCCTCATTGGCTTGCCTAGGATTCCTAGGGTTTGGCAATGGTTGACTTGGAAGAGTTCCCTTTGTCTTTCTTATTGATTTAGTTGCATCTCTATCCTAATCAAGACTTGAGCTAGTGTGTCTTGGCTCTTAACTAGAGTGTCCACCTTTCTTTCCATATTGGAGAGTCTTGTTTCCATATGTGAATTTTGAAAAGAAGGTGGAGGATTTTGGTTGGGATAATTTTGTTGATAAGGAGAATTTTGAAAATTGTTGGAGAATTTGGGCCTTGTATGATCATTGTTGTTTGGGCCCCATAAGAAATTTGGGTGATTTCTCCAACCGGAATTATAGGTGGATGAATATGGATTGTTAGCGGGCCTTGTGAAGGCAACACTCATATGCTCGGGCAAAGTTTAATGAGCTATAAAGACTGGACATTCCTCGAACACATGGTTCATGTCTTGACAATAAGTATAACCCGCCGAAGGTGTCGGGCTGACTTGGTTCACTGAGACTGGTTCTTTAGTTTCAAGAGCTTCTAGTCTTCGCATTACATCAACTAGTTTAGCTTCGGTAGCTATGTTAGCCTCAATGGAATGGACACCTCCTTTAGAAGAGCTAGGGTCATTACTCCTAAATTTTTCCGGAGTTGGTTCCCTTTGGATGGTATTATCAGCCAATTCTTCATATAATAACCATCCTTCGTCCTCGTTCTTTTTCAAAAATTCTCCTTGGCACATGAATTCTAATAGGGTTTTTATTTGATATTCTAATCCATCATAAAGAGCTTGGCAAAGTCGCCATTTCTCTATCCCATGGTGAGGGCATTGGGCAAGGAGGTCCTTAAAACGTTCGAAGTACTTCCAAAAAGGTTCATTGGCTGTTTGCTTAAACTGCAAGATGCTTTTCCTAATTTGTGCAGTATTGTGAACGGGATAGAACTTTTTAAGAAGGCTTTGACGAAATTATCCCATGATGATATGGAACCGGCTTCTAGACTGTAGAGCCATTTCTTTGCTAAGTCTTTCAAAGAGAATGGGACAAATCGTAATTTAATAGCATCTACTCCTAAGCTGGGTATTTTCATCATTAGACATTCTTCTTCAAATTCCCGTATGAAAAAGTATGCATCTTCGGATTCAAATCCATGAAATTTGGGAAGAGTGTTGATATATTGTGGTTTGAGCTCAAATTGGTTAACACCTTCATCGGGTAACTGAATGCAAGATGGAAGAGAGGTCCTAATAGGATAAAACCTATCTTGCAGTGATGGTGGTTGTGCCATGTGTGAATCGGGTTTTTGTTCAGGTGGTGAACTGGTCCTAGTTAGTCTAGATGTGACTGGGTCTCTCGACCAAGCTGATATGCACAATTAACAAACAAGTTCACCCAATCAATCAAGAAAGAGAAAAAAATAATCAAAAATCCTATTCTAGGGTAAGCCTTGACCTAGACGACTCCTAACTTTAGATTGTCTTTAGGAGGATATTGCCGACCTTAACCACAAGTTAATCGATCAGGTAGGTGGCAAGATCGGTGGGAGGTTATCCGTCAAAGATGTTCCTTAATTAAGTAACCACCGATCTTCGGGCTTTCGGCCCTTAATCCCCTTCCTAGGCACCGATTTGGCAAGAGTTAATTTCGAACAACTTCCTCCTTCAGCCAATCTCCTAATGAGTCCGAGTTAACCTAAGGCCAACGTCTAGTCAATTTTTACTTTAAGGTTAGGGTTGTGAGTGTGACGGAGATGATTTGTGGGCCAAGGAAGGGTGATAAAATCCCCACCTTATCTTTTTTATAGGATTTGCCCTTAAATTGATTTAGTGCACGTGTAAAGCAGTAAACAAGTATTCACTCAAAAGCAGTAAATCAGCCAAGGGTGCTTCCTAATCTAAATACAATGCGAACGTACCTTGTCGCCAGCACTCTTCAACAGAAAAATAAAAAATTAAATAGACACGTACCTATGATGCAAGAGTCTAATTTGTTTTATTTATCAACTAATAGGTTACTGTTAATTAGTTAGCGAGATCACAGAGAAAACTTATCAAAGCAGTAAACAGAACTTACAATTTGCAGCAACCTGCAAAAATTTCAATCAGTAGTTCACTACTACTGCAGCGGAAACGCGGCTATGGCCGCGTTTGCGCGGCTATGTAGTAGGCTCTACTGCTCTGCCTTCTAGGGCAGAGGCACAGAGTTGCTATATGTCCTTTTCTGCTGTTAAAGTTCCTGTTCTCTGATCCTGCAAACAGAAAGAAAAAGAAGAATTAGATTTTGAGAATATCGTGTCGTTCCTTCCCCGGCAATGGCGCCAAAATTTTGATTTAAACGGGAAATTGTATTGAAAATAGTTTATAGTTAGAAAGTCTTAGTCTCGTTTCAAGTTAACCGCGTAGCAAAGGCTAGACGGGTCGATCCACCGGGAAGGATGCGATGGAAGCGTTTCAGAACGATCTTCTCTGTAATTTGCTTGGAAAAGAAAAAGAGAAATTGATTAGATTTGATAAGTTTAAGAAATATAGTTTACTAATCATCTACCACAACCCATGGTATTAGTCTCAAAGAGTGAATATCATATTGAAAGAATAAACATCCATCCTAGGTTATTAATTGAAAATCAAGCAAAATGAATAATGTTGGAAACCTAACTAGTGTGCACTGATAAAGATTAAACAGTCGTTCATCCTAATTTTAAAGCATAGCATAAGAGAAGTTTTTACTTAAAATTATGCTATCAGAGTTTTTAAGTATGAATTTATGAAGAATCATTTAAAATGTGTAAACTGAATTAAGAAAACTTAATCATCGATTCATCTTCAAGAAGACCATTTTAATCCTAGAGTTTCTAATAATAATAGATATCAATCAATTCACCTTTTAGACTAAACTAGGGTTGATCGAGAGATTAGCAAACTATAGATTGCATTTAGTTATTCATTTTTTTATTTTATTTTCAATTTTTATGTTTAATATGAAAAATTGCATGAAAACAAAAAGAAGAACAAAAATAATTGAACTACGCAGAAAAACTGAATTGAATAGTAAAGAAGAATGAGTTACCATTTATTGGATGTCACTTTCCAATTACAACGCTCCTCTCCTTCTTCAAAATATTCTTCTTCAAATAATAAAAATGAAAATACAAGAAATTTCGGGAAGAGGAAAAATCTAAAGAAAAACCCTAAGCTTTAATTTCTGGATGCCCCCCTCTCTGTTACTCTGCAGGGTATTTATAGGAGATATAGGAAGTAGAGTCCCAGTACGACTCTTCCACAAAAACGCGTAACCAACTTCATCCAAATGGCCGTGGAAACGCGGCTATAGCCGTGTTTCCGCGGCAATAGCGTGGCCAATGGCCACGCGCTTTCTTGCGTGGCCTCTGCTAGTCCGTCCATCTGGGCTTCTCCTTTTGGATTTTGTATTCAAACCTTCTATCTTGTGAACTCGGGATAACTTGGGAAGCAAGTTATCACAAATCCGAATTTATCAAAGGATTTGTGATTTATCTTTAAGCTTTTCTCCCAATTTATCTTTATCCTTGCATTGCAAGCAACCAGGTTTTAGTAGAAGTCCATCTCATCTTATCTTTTTCCTCCTCTTTTGAGCAATTAGGAGTTCTATTTTTATCCTTCCTCTTCCTCCCTTAGATTTTAAAATCCAAGTTTAGATTAGGTTAGATAAGGTAGAAACTCCTAAATTACTACAACAAATTTTGCATATGGGCTTGTGGGATTCTTGGGCTTTTGGGCTTCACTTTAACTTTATTTCTTTATTTTTTTAATTACTCAAGGCCTGCACACATTAAACAATAAAATATTAGTAGCAGTACTTAATAAAGAATAAATAGGGAAATATGATGGTAAATGTGATGATAAATATGCACTTTTTACTACCTATCAGCGTTTTATCGCAATCAAGTGGGAATCTTTAGGACAAGATTGAAATCTAGCACATAGACAAACACTAAACATAATATTCGACCTACTAGCCATTAAATAAAGCAAACTACCAATCATGCTTCTATAGAATTTAATGTCAACATTATTATCTTGTTCATCCTTATCAAGCTTTGTTGTAGTAACCATGGGAGTCTTACTTATCTTTGCATCTTCAAGCCCAAATTTCGTGATAAGCTATCTTCTGTACTTGGCTTGATTTATGAAAATCCCATTACTCTTTTGCTTGATTTAGAGTTCAAGAAAGTAGTTTTTCTCTCCCATCATAGACATCTCAAACTCGTTCTTTATGCATGATTCAAAATTCTTAAAAAGCATTTCATTAGTGGATCCAAAAATGATATAATCAACAATAAGGATATCACTATCGATATGCTTTGTAAACAATGTGGTATCAACTTTATCTTGTACAAAATCATTTGAAACTAGAAAGTAGAAAGTCTTTTATACCAAGTTTTTAGAGCTTGTTTTAAACCATATAAAGCTTTACAAAGTTTAAAAACAAAATCGGATGTATAGGATCAATAAACCGGGGGGTAGTTCAACATACACCTCCTCTTCGATAAAATTGTTTAAAAATGTACTTTTAACATCCATTTGAAAAAACTTAAAATCTTTAAATGAATTAAAAGCAAGTGTCATCCGTATGGCTTCAAGCCGTGCTACGGATGCAAAGATTTCTTCAAAATTGATACCTTCAATTTGGGTGTAACTTGGGCCACTACCTAGTTTTATTCCTAATAACATCACCTAACTCGTCCAACTTGTTCCTAAAAATGCATTTAATACCAATGGTTGGTCTACATGGGGTCTAGGAATAAGGTGTCAAACTTGATTGCGCTCAAATTGATTGAGCTCTTCTTGCATTGCAAGCAACCAATACAAGTCGCCCTCAATTTTGAGGATGGTCTCTTGGCTCAATATGTGAAATAAAAGCAAAATGACCACAAATATCATGAAGTTTGGAGCGAGTAGTTACCCCATTGGATACATCACGTATGATGAGGTACTTGAGATGATTTGTAGCATATCTCCAATTCTTTGAAAGTGATTGTGTTGGCTCTACTTCAACATCTTGACCCTCATCATGTTTATCATCCTTTATCTTGTCTTCTTCCATTGGTGAGTCCTTCAAAGATATTTTCTCCATATCTTCACCTAAGGAATCAATTTCTACAATTTTCTTCACAAATGCATTATATTCTTCAAACTTGACATGTATAAATTCTTTAATAGTCAAAGTAGACCTATTAAAAACTCTATAAGCCTTTCTAGTATTTGAGTACTCAACAAATATAGCATCATAAGACTTGGCATCAAATTTTCTTAGATTATATTTAGTGTTCAAAACAAAACATTTACAACCAAAAACTCTAAAATATGAAACATTAGATTTTCTCAAATAGTAAATTTCAAAGGAAGTTTTGGAAATATTTTTACAAAAATAAATTCTATTTGATATGTAACATGAAGTGTTTATGGTCTCGGTCTATAAATATTAAGGGAGTCTGTATTCACTAATCATTTCCTAGTCATTCCTTGAAGAGTGTGATTCTTTCTTTCAACGACTCTATTTTGTTGTGGAGTTCTAGGACAAGATAGTTCATGCCTAGTTCCATTTTCTTCACAATAAGTGATAAAGGAATGGTTAATGAATTCACTACCTCTATCACTTCGTATGCGCAAAATCAAAAAATTCTTTTCTTTCTCAACTCTTTTTCTAAACACATGAAAATGTGAAAACGCTTGGTCTTTGTGTTCCAAAAAGAAAACTCATATAATTCTAAGAAAATCATCAACTAAAGCAAAAATAAAACGATTACTATTAAAACTTTGGGTTTTTGTTGGACCAAACAAATCCATGTGAATTAATTCTAATAGTCTAGATGTCATGATATCCTTGATTTCTCTGAAAGAGGACTTGATTTGTTTTCCAAATTGGCACGCATCACAAATGCGGTCCTTTCAAATTTCAAATAAGGAATACCCTTCAGCGATTTATTAGAGTTAATTTTAGAAAGATGGTCAAACGAAACATGGCCTAGTCTCCTATGCCATAATCAAGAATCCTCATTAAAAGTATTTAAACAAGTAACATTATAGTGTAAATTAGACATGTCAATCATATAGACATTGTTTCATGAAAACTGAAAAGAACACAAATATTTATATTTTTATCTAAAACATTGCAAGACAAATCATCAAAAATAACTTTAAAACCTTTATCACAAAGTTGGTAATGCTCAAGAGATTATACTTGAGATCATCAACCAAAACAACATTTTCAATTAAAGGAGATGAGCTAATTTTGATATTACCTATCCCAATAATTTTGCCTTTGGAGTCATCTCCGAAGGTGACGGTGCCACCTTCATGGTACCTTAATAGGATTTCAAAGTTGTTAATTGAAATACACCAAGAGGGGTGAATAGGTGTTTTGCTAATCAAATTCAATTTTAAAACTACGTATGATGAATTATGCAAACGATCACTCAAAACAAGAATTAAAGCCGAATTCTCCGTGAAGGGCTCTAGAACTTCTCCTCTTTGATTTCTCTAGATAATGAGTTGAGGTGCTAAATTGCCACCTTGCTGAGATGAGTATAGACCAATAATGAAGGTGATGGAATGAAAGCAATTATAAAATGTAAGATGAACCACTACACAAGTATAAATAGTGAAAAGCAATAGAGAGCAAGACATAAGCAATCGCAAATACAAAGGAATTATTACGAGGTTTGAGCCACCGCTTTACTTCCCCGCCTTCACCACTATGAAGGATTTCACTATCCTCTAAGGGATCTTCCACAAAGGGACCTTACACAAAGAAATTACAACTTGGTCTACACAAGACCGGAGTACACAACTCCACCAACTCAACCCTCTACACAAGAGGTAGCACAAAGCCAATAAAGGTTACAAAACTCTTGGTGATCCAACAAGATCACAAACACTCTCTCTTACAACTTCCTATAGAGTAGAATATGAAGTGTAGCTCAATAAGTTAAGTAAAAGATGAAATTCAGTTAGAAAGAATAGAAGAGTTTTAAAACCAACTGAAAATAGCTTGAAAAAGAAAGAACTTGAAGATTGGAAGCTAGAAAAACTTTTCTCTTTTGAAACAAACTTGAAGACTTGTAAACTTGTGTTATATTGTTGTATCAAAATCAAAACCAATGGCCCATATATATAGGCAATGAATAAATATCATTTGTTAATTATACTAGGTCATTTGGGGTGTGTTTAGACACTTGGCAACCAAATATGCCCGTTAGAATCTACTAAAAACAAAACAGATCTAAAAACTAGCCATTATAGACAACTAGCAAGCAGTCGGTCGACCGGCCGGTCGATCGCCAGCTAATCCAGAAAAGAGTCATTGGCTCCGGTCGACCGCCCTGCAGTTCAAAGGGAAAAAACATAAGGTAGGTCGGTCGACCGACCCTAACCGAGAGCTAGGGTCTCTCAGTCGGTCGACCGATCGGTCGACCGCAAGGGTTAGCGATCGATCGGTCGGTCGATCAAAAATGTGCACAAACGTACATGCCCCTTGGCTAAAGGCCCGGTTGACCGAACGGTTGACCTTTTTGGCTTGAAATAGGCACCGGTCGATCGTCCGGTCGACCCACTTTGCCTAAAACAGTTTTCTGGATAGTTTTTGAGTTTCAAATAGTTTTCAAAATATTTTGTATTGGTTTATAGGTAATGTAGCAATGCATATATGATGAAATACATGTTCTAAACTTGTTATAAAATTTTAAAAAAATTATGAGACATGTATCAAAACCAAATATGCAAAATATCAATACTTTCAAAACTTGTATTTTCGAAATCGTGTATTTTGTGTGTAACTTCTTGAGCATTACAACTATATTCTATACTTTAACAGACAAATATCTTACTAGGCTCTAAGTGACTACAAGATCTTCAAACGTGCTTTGCCATTAGTGACATCGAGTGCTTTGAGCTTTAATCCCGTAGTTGAATCTTCTTGAGTCTTCAACACCTTTCTTTAGAGGAAGAAAACTCCTGAATCCTTAGAACCCTGAAATATACTTCAATATTTGAACTTGATTAGTACTAAATAACTACATATGTTTTATTATCATCAAAACCATAAACCAGGTGATTGTAATCTTGGGTCAACAATCTCCCTCTTTTTGATGATGACAAAACATATGAGTTATTTAAAATAAAAGATAGGAAAGAGAATAGAAAAGCTCCCCCTCAAGAAAACATTGTGACTTTAAATAGATTTGACAATATAAGTAAGTCACACATATATGCATATATAAAGATGATGCCAATTTAGAATAATATGCATATATAGCCTACCATCCTTCCAATCCTCCGTCCTCCAAAAACAATTTACAATGGATGAAAACATTAAATCATGGCATTGCATATACGCATGGTAATGAAAATAGATATACTTGAAGTTCACAAAATACCAAAACAACTTAATAACTCAACAAATATCTCTCCCTCTTTTTGTCTTGCATCAAAAAGGAAAAAGACATCAACATAAAAGAGATATTAATTTGAAAAATACATGAATAAAGGAAAAAATACATGAAATAATTTTAAAACTTATGAATCCATATATAAACATTTAACTCACCACAAATGAATGAAAATTTATTATAATCTGGTGGTTTAGTAAAAAAAATGCCCGCAAGTTGAAAATTGGTGAAAACATAATCAATTTCAATATCGCCTTTCTCATAGTGATCTCTAAGAAAGTGATATCGAATATCTATGTGCTTGGTCTTGCTATGTTGATTTACATTTTTGGTAATATGAATGGTACTAGTATTATCACAAAATATTTTAATATAGTCATAATGCAAATTATAGTCAAGAAGAGTATGTTTCATCTAAAGGACTTGTGCACAATAAGTCCCGGCCGCAACATACTCCGCCTCGATGGTTAAGAGGGCTATGAAATTTTATTTCTTGAAAGACTACAAAACAAGGCAATTTCTTAGAAATTGACAAGTACCACTAGTGCTCTTCCTATCCACACTACAACCAGCATAGTCAGAATCCGAATAACTCGTCATAGGAAATTGTCCGATTTTTGGATACCACAAGCACATTCCAATAGTGCCCTTAAGATATCTAATAATGCGTTTTACCGCAATTAAGTGAAACTCTTAGGACAAGATTGAAATCTAGCATATAAACACACACTAAATATAATATCCGGCCTACTAGCCATTAAATAAAGTAAACTACCGATTATACTTCTATAAAGTTTAATGTTTACATTATACCTTGTTCATCCTTGTTAAACTTTGTAGCAGTGGCCATGGGAGTCTTTCTTAGCTTCGCATTTTCAAGCGCAAATCTCTTGATGAGTTCTCTTGTGTACTTGGCTTGATTGATAAAAATCCCATCACTCCTTTACTTGATTTGGAGTCCAAAGAAGTAGTTTAGCTCTTCCATCATAGACATCTCAAACGCGTTCTTCATGCATGATTTAAATTCTTTATAAATCTTTTCATTAGTGAATCCAAAAATAATATCATCAGTATAAATTTAAACAATTAGGATATCACTATCTACATGCTTTGTAAAAAAAGTGGTGTTAACTTTATCTTTAACAAAATTATTTAAAAATAGAAAAGTTGAAAGCTTTTCATACCAAGCTCTTGGAGTTAGTTTTAAACCATATAAGGCTTTATCAAGTTTGAAAACAAAATCCAAATGTGTAGGATCAACAAACTCGGGGGGGGGGGGGGGGGGGTTGTTCAACAACACTTCCTCTTCTATAAAATCATTTAAAAACGCACTTTTGATATTCATTTGAAAAGTTTGAAAACTTTAAAAGAAGCAAATGCAAGTGTCATCCGTATGGCTTCAAGCCGTGCTACTAGTGTAAAGGTTTCCTCAAAATCGATACTTTCGATTTGGGTGTAACCTTGGGCCACTAACCTAGCTTTATTTCTAATAACATTAGCCGACTCATCCAACTTATTTTAAAAATCCATTTAATATCAATAGTTGGTCTACTATGGTGGTTTAGGAATAAGATGTCAAACTTGATTGCGCTCATATTGATTAAGCTCTTCTTGCATTGCAAGCATCCAATATAAATCGGGTCTCGGCTTCGAGGATGTTTTTGGGCTCAATATGTGAAATAAAAGCAAAATGGTCACATAAATCAAGGAGTTTGGAATGAGTAATTACCCCCTCGGATACATCACCTATGATGAGGTCCTTGGGATGATTTGAAGCAAATCTCCAATCCTTCGAAAGTGGTTGTGTTGGTCCACTTCAACCTCTTGAACTTCACTTTTTCTTCAATTTTTGGTTTTTGTTCTTCTATAGGTGAGTCTTCAAGGTTATCCTCTCCATTTCTTCACCTAAGAAATCAATCTCTACAATATTCTTCACAAAAACATTAGATTCCTCAAACTTGACATGTATATATTCTTCAAAAATCAAAGTAGATCTATTGAAGACTCTATAGGCCTTACTAGTATTTGAATACCCAACAAATATTGCTTTATAAGATTTGGCATCAAATTTTTCCTAAATTATCTTTAGTATTTAAAAAAAGCATTTACAACCAAAAACTTTAAAATAAGAAATATTAGGTTTTTTCAAATAGTAAATTTCAAATGAAGTTTTAGAAGTATTTTTACAAAAATAAATTTTAATTGAGATGTAACATGATGTGTTTACGGCCTCGGCCTATAAATATTGAGGGAGTCCGTATTCATTTATCATTGTCTTAGCCATTTCTTGAAGAGTACGATTCTTCTTTTCAATGACTCTATTTTGTTGTGAAGTTCTAGAACAAGATAGTTCATACTTGATTTTATTTTCTTCACAATAAGTGATAAAGGAATGGTTAATGAATTCACCACCTCTATCACTTCTTATGCGTAAATTGAAAAATCTTTATCTTTTTCAACTCTTTTCTAAACACCGAAAAATGTGAAAAAGCTTGATTTTTTGTTCTAAAAGGAAAACCCATGTAAAATCATAAAAATCATCAACTAAAAAGAAAACAAATTGATTTTAACTTAGACTTTGGTTTTAGTTGGACCAAACAAATCTATGTGAATTAACTCTAAGAGTCTTGATGTCATGATATCCTTGATTGTTTTGAAAGAAGACTTGGCTTGTTTTTCAAGTTGGCACACATTACAAATGCGGTCATTTTCAAATTTCAAATAAAGAATACCTTTCACTACTTTCTTAGTGTTAATTCTAGATAGATGATCAAACGAAATATGGCCTAGTCTCCTATGCAATAACTAAAAATCTTCATTAGAAGCATTTAAACATGTAGCATTGTAATATAAATTAGACATATCAATCATGTACATATTATTTTCAAGAAAACTGGAAAGCACACATGCATTAGTTTGTCTATCTAAAATATTGCAAGATAAATCATTAAAAATCACTTTAAAATCTCTATCAGAAAGTTGACTAATACTCAAGAGGTTATGTTTGATACCATCAACTAAAATAACATTTTCAATTAAAGGAGATGAGTCAATTTTAATGTTACTTATACTGATAATTTTCTCTTTGAAATTATCTCCGAAGGTGACGGTGTCACCTTCGAGGTACCTTGATAGGGTTGTAAAATTATTGATATCCCAAATCATATACCTTGAGAAACCGCTATCAAGATATCACCACTCCCTACATCTTGGAGTCTTGGTGTGTACAAACATCAAGTAACGAATTAGTTGATTTTGGTATCCAAATTTTCGTGGGTCCTATGGTGTTAGCTTTTTGAACCCAAATATGATCATCAGAAGCATTTATTCATGTGATATCATGTGTGGGCATTTATATGTAGTATTGCAGTGATATTGATAGACTTTAATAGCTTGTTCAGGTTACTTAGGCTTAGCGTATATGTGTGGGGTATTTTCTTCGCGTATATACGTCGCCGACTCTCATCGCGACTCCGTTTCCACGTATTTTGGTAAGCGGGCGTGACACAATTAGAGTTCCAATCTCTCAAAATTTGAATAACTCATTTATTTCAAACAAAAGAACTACAAGAGTATATAGAAAATTAGGCATGGCACTACTCATACCGCAAATAAAAAATAAAAACTAATACAAGAAAATTAATGATTACTTGTGCACCGCACGCGCACGCTTTAAACCAGTGTTAAAACAATCGGATTAATCTACTGATTAATCATATTTTCGGGACTCCATTGCATAAAAATGTATTAATTGCTTGATTAATCAGCAGATTAATCGCATTATTCGCTCACATAAGGAGCAATTGCTCGCACAATCGCTTATACTTTTATTTCGTATCAAACCCAGATTCACAATCTTGCTTAAAGAAACCCAACCCTAACTAATAAAAAGAAAGCTAAGGCTTGATTTGCCTCTCCCACCCTCCCCCAATTTGCCTCTCATCTCTCGTCTCACTTCTAATGCTATCACAGCGAATGCGAGCCACTGCGACAGCTCGCAGTTGTAACGATGACAGTTCGGTTGTTTGCTTTTTTGTTTCCTCCTCCTGTATGCATGATGAATCCATATTGATGATAATACATATTTGCTAAATGGGAAAGACTGAAGAGGTTGTGTTACTTGGTATGCAAAATAACTAGCATATAATACAAGACTACAAGTTATGTAAAGCATTTAAGCATATAGTTTCCATTGTATTTGTTGAAGAGGTAGAAATTAATTAAATATATTAAAATATTTTATTCCAATTAATCTCCACATAATCTACTCTTAATCCGATTAAGCATTATTCAGTGATAGACCATACGAATACTGAAGCCGTATTTTATAAGATCGCTCTAAACTAAATAAAATAACTGGATAATGTTCCCATCAACATGTCTCTCCACCACATTTCTTTATATCAAACACCCCTCTCTCTCTCTCTCAACGTAATCAAATCTTATTATACAATTGAATTTAACCATATTCTAATTATATTAAACATAGTATAACTGATACTCATTTTCACTTAAATTTCTATCCCAAAAATTTATCATATACCATTTATATCATTTAAAATTTTAAAAATCCAAAGTATTCCACTAAATTTAGAAAGTTTGACAATTTGACTTCATCCACACGATCCTTGGTCCGTTGACTCTCTTCTATACTAAACTTTTTGTACATTCAAATACTTTTTCTTTTATATCCAAGCTATGCTAGGTGAAACAAATTTCTCTTAGCTATTACACAGTAAGACATTTACAACATTAACTAAGCTTTTAAAAGTACATATTATGAAACAATTGATTATTTATTACTTTTTGATCAACAAAGACCAAACATTTTAAAATTTACTTTTTTAAATATTAAACCGACAATCAAATAGCAACCATTAAAAATAATAACTTAATATGACAATATGCTTTCTTTTTTATTAATTTTCTCTCTCTCTGGTCTTCTTATTTCACGCCATAATATATGCATGTATATATTTTCTTATTCTCCTCTCTTTCCAACTTGTCGTGGACAAAAAGCTTCTGAAAAGTTGTATCATAATCTTAATTATAAGTGTTAGCCTAAAATGGACCTCTTTGAAATCATTATCTTTTTTAGTTTAGATTAGCATTAGTTTAATCTTGATTCATTGCTTCTAGAGAAACGATAATTTTTAATTATTTAGTGCATATATAAATACTAAAAATAACAATTAGGAAAATGTAATTATATTTTTGTATAATTCTCTATGAGCTTGTTTCTAAATGTGCACAGGGCATACCTAGAACACTAGTATGTAATAATGAAGGAAAATTACAAGGCGGCCAGGAATCTTGACTAGAGAGAATAGAAAGTACATGAAGGAGGATACATATTTTAACTATATAACTGTTAGGGGCGAACCCACATGCAGTCCAGGGTGGGCGGAGCGCCCATGCTGGATTTTGTTAGCCCACACTGGATTTTACAAAACAATAAAATAATATATATAGCTTTTAACTTTTTTGTATTTACTCTCTTCTTTTTAGATTATTTTTATTAGCATAAAGATATTTTTTTATCTCTAACTCAAGTGGTACGTCTTTGTTATTGAAAGTTACAAGTTTAAGTTTTAATGGGTGCAATATTATTTTTTATTTTTTTCCTCTCTTGTCATATTACTTTTACACCTATACGAAAATCTTGGTACATTTACGCCCACACTGATATCCAATCTGATTGTTAAACAAAAAGCTCAATTTTGTCTTCTTTTTCCCTTTTCCCATATAGTAAAGGTGAATAGATTTATCTTGTTTCATTAATAAGGTTAACAATATATACTTTCAAATAATTAAAAGGAATCAACACAACAAGGCACCAGATTCTTTGAGTGCTTGTTGAGGGGAGAAAAGAACCAAATGCTCAACTTGTACCTATTTCTTTTTAAAAAATCAGATCTCAGTAAACTTTTATTAAGGGATTGGCAAGGAATATATACTTTGGTAAATTGCATACCTTATTCTTTTTGTGGGAAGAGATCCTTCGATTGTGTGCCTCTGTTATATTAATTTTTTCTTGTTAATACGAAGTAGGCATCGCTTCACAAGGTAGCTGGGAAT
This sequence comes from Agave tequilana, assembly GCA_038442645.1. Lineage (NCBI taxonomy): Eukaryota > Viridiplantae > Streptophyta > Magnoliopsida > Asparagales > Asparagaceae > Agave > Agave tequilana. The sequence continues at coordinate 128,316 of JAVJIF010009628.1, read as the reverse complement.
TACTTTACAAGAGTTGTTAGTGGAAAAGAAGAATAGGATCACAAAGTGGTTTTTCTCTCGCAAGCCAGGGCGGAGCCAGGAGGCAAGCACAGTGGAGACACATAACTTGAGAAGAAAAGGGGGAAGTCTATAGAAAATGATTAACAAATTTAGCCGTTAGGTCTGACTCATCTGTAAAGCAAGGAGTTAGGTTATGAGAGATTTAAGATATGAAAAAGTTCAAACAAGCCTTTGTTCCTATTGAAAAAAAAAGATAATAAAATTTTAAAAAATTGTTTAACAATCACTAGGAAAAAAAACATATAGAAAAAAAATTAAAATATACCGACAATTCTATGAAAAGGCTTAATTTAGCAAAACCACTATGAACTGACTGCACACCGTGACCGGAAGCGGCTATGGTGACTGAAAATAATTAATTAATGTTCACAGGTGGTGAGATTTAAACTCGGGGGCTCCCAGCGATGCTCGAACAAGCCTGGGAGAACCGAGCTCCCACCTACAGGGAATATAAACTTGATTTGTTATTCACATTCTCTTTGAATTTGCACACCCAACTTTTGAGATAACTTTCATCATTCGCCCCCTGCTGTGCGGATTCATGTGATGTGACATACTTAAATAATAACATCACGGGGCTTAGAGATTTGACCGTTGGAATTCACAGTCAGCTAATTGCAGCAACAGAATCGCCCAGTCCCAGATGTTGTTGTCTCGAGATTTCTGGAATAAAACTTTTAAGAAAAGCGAGGTGGATTTGTTTTAAAACGAGGCACATTTTAGCCTTTTGGATGTTGTTACGTCTGTTGGTTTTTAACTGCAAAATTGAAGTATATTTGGCTTATGAACACTCAAACAAGTTCAGCGTAGTTTTAGTGTAAAGTAGTGAAAACAATAGTAGTTGAAATTAAAGCCCTATCAAAAACAAAAATTTGACAAGAACGTCTAGTCTTAAAATAATAAAAGATAATAGAACTACACGCATATGATAAAGGTTTTTGTGTTGTTATTCTTCCTCAAGAGAAATTTACTGACAGTCTCTTCATAGAAAAGGTTCAAAAGATTAGTTCTAAAAGAAAACATTATTTAAATAAATAAATTTCGAATATTATTCTTGAGCCACTGTTCTAAAAAGTTTTACCATATTAGATCATTAGCAGCTTATTTATCAAATTGTTTGGGGTAATCCAAATTCCAGTAAATGATTAGCTATGATAGAGAATACTTAATCATGGAAATTGATATGAAATTTTTAATGCAAATACCAAATTACATCCTCAAGAATCTGGCCCAAGTTCCATATGACTTTCTAAAAAGGGTTATGAGCATAGGATTCTTTTCTTAGTTCCCAAACAACAGAGAGACTTGGGACTCAAGTTTTGGACTCTATACAAAGAGCCTAGAGCTGTCAATGCCTTGGAGCAAAATCAAAATATAGAGAGTTTGTTTGAGAGTGAGAAAGAATCAAGAAGAGGAAGGGCGAAGGATAAACACATCAATTGAAGGTAAGCTTTAATTTCTTTTGAATGATTATTGTTTTGATGTCTATGGATTATTTCAACAAAATATGAGAAAGATATTATGCCTTCCCAGTAGGAATTTTAAGAAAGAGAAAGAATTCACTAACTGGCCTTTACTTGTATGGGTTCAGGTCGCATGCACAGAATTTCAATAGAAAAGAAAGAGAAAATGCAAAATTTATTTTGGCCCCTAGATTGATTTTAAATTACTTTATAGGTCTAAAAGTTTTAGAGATTAGCCCCTAGCTGGATTATTAAGTGATCATGCACATTCTTATACTATTGGACGATAAATTGTAGCATTAGTGAGACACATGATGAGGTATTCTGAATATATGTGTTATCGTGTTTCCAAATAAGCATGTGTTGCTGCATATTATTGGTGGGATGGAAGACGATTGGAGAAGAAGAAAAAACACAGATCAAGTGTACAAACAAGCACATCAAAATTTATGTGGAAAACTCAAATAGGAAAATCACAGAGCCGTACACAAATCAACTATATTTGAGAGAGATTACAGAAAGAAAAGAGAGAACCTCACAGCCGATGTGTATTTACAATGGCATACACTCACTTTGCTGTACCTCATCGCCCTAATCACGACACATCTCCTTTTATAGAGAAAAAATAGGGTTACAAGTTATGACTCTCCAAACTGTCCTTTACACGTTCACTAAGTTTCACGGGTCGCGAAGTTTTCAGGCTGGATCGCTTTGCTGCTGTGCAACTTCGAGACACTACTTTGTACTATCGCTTCAGAGTGCTCCTCCAGAGTGATGCTTCACTGCTACTCTACATTGCCCATAACATGAAACTCGCCCAACCTCTCTCTAGGAACGCTATGCTTTTGCTCCCAGTCTTCAAAAGACTTCACAGAGTAATTTAGCTTTCAGGGGCTCATGTGCTCCTTCAAACCCCGCAGCAACCTGATCGCGCAGGTCGATCTGCGAATAACTCTGCGTAGGGTGACAATCCGTAAAGGCAATAATCAGGCTCCACAACTTAACAATCTCCCACTTAGAGACTGATGATTAACACCTCAGTGGCTTTTCATCTCTCTTTTATACTCCACCAACTTTCAATACAGTGAATTTGATATGAGTCAACTTCGGGTCCTCAGCCTTTAAGACCCACAGAAGCTGAACAAGTTTTCAGCTTCTCCAGTGTGATCATCTTGGTCAACATATCTGCAGGAATATGTCTTGTGTGTATCTTCTTTAGTGACAACACACCATCTTTCAAAAGTATGTGAATGAAGTGGTACTACACATCAATGTATTTGGTTCTGTCATGATGGACTAGATTGTTGGCAAGATCTATAGCACTCTAAATATCATTGTGTAGTGGGGGGCACACATGCTCCTTGTCAAGCTCTTTCATGAAATTCTTTAGCCATATCATCTCCTTGCAAGCTTTTATTGCTACAACTTATTCAGCCTCTATCATGACAAAGCAACTATCCTCTGTGGTCCTGACACCCAGCTTACTGCTCCACTTTTCAGAGTGAAGATATAACCAGTGGTACTTTTTCGATTGTCTACATCACCCACAAAGTCAGAATCAATATATTCATGGAGACGAATGTTTGTGCCTCCATAGCACAAAGTTATATCTGAACTCCCTTTCAGATATCTCATGATCCACTTAACTGCTCTCCTGTACTTTTTATGGGGATTACTCATGTATCTACCGACAACTGCCACTACTTAAGTAATGTCTGGCCTCGTACAGACCATAGAATACATCAAATTGCCTACAACTGATGCATAAGGCACCTTTGACATGAGAGTCTTCTCATCATTAGTCTTTGGTTCTTGTGCCTTCGAAGGCTTAATGTGACCACGAGCGGGACATTTACAGGTTTAGCATTCACTATGTTAAACCTCCTTAATACCTTCTCAATGTACTCTGCTGGTGACAACTTTAACAGTTTTCTTCCTCTCTCTGTTGATCCTGTTTCAAAGTATCTTCTTCGCATGACCCAAATCCTTCTATGAAAATTTCATTGCCAAGTAGGTTTTAAGATTAACAATCTCCTTCATGCTTGATCCGGCAACTAGCATGTCATCTACATACAACAGTAATATGATGTAAGAATTCTCAAAGTACTTGAAATAGCAACAATGATCAGCTTTCAGTCTCGTGTAACCACTATTAGCCATAAATCTGTCAAACTTTACATACCAGCCTAGGAGCTTGTTTCAAGCCATAAAAACTTTTTTTGAGCTTGCAAACAAGATGCTCCTCATCTGATATGATATATCCATGTGGCTGCATGATGTGAAACGTGTATGTGTATATGAAATCAGTAATAAAACACTCAATCATGTTTCACCAACATGAAATAATCATTGATAGAAAAAGATTAAAAACTGGTAAAGCGGATAGATATAACAAAATAACATGTGTAAATGAATCCAATTCAATCAAGAATTAACTAAAGATAACATATTAAGCGGCAAAAGATTCTATAATCAAAATTAAAGCTGTTGAATTCAAAGACAAGTAGACACACTTAATCTCACTTTTGGTTCAGTTAAATCGATAAAATATTAGAGATTAATTATCAAACTCAAAAAAAATTGATTAGGATAAGAGTATACTTACTGAGGACCACATAAGATCTTAGCATCCTATAGTTTATGTTGTGCGTAGTTCTCGTTGTTACAAACACAACGGCTTAAAAATTGTCTGAATTGGAGATCGAATGTGAAAGTTACTACTCGAAAATCAAAACGGGCACTAATGGGTCTATTTTGTATTAGAGCCGTTACTGTAGCACGCAAATCAGGTTACTATAGCATGTGAGTACACTGTAGTTGTCAGGGGTCCGGTACTGTAGCAATTTGTTTTGAGCTTTCTTTGTCACATGGGGAAGGCAAAGAGAGAAAAAGAAAAGAGAGGAGAAAAGAAAAAATTTTCTTTTATTCTATTTTTCTAGATTTTTTTTTAGAAAGAGAATTCTGAATAGGGAAAGAGAAGAGATGTAGGGAAGGGAATAAGCTAGTTAGGGCTTCAAACCACTAATTTAAAATTTCTCCAGGGCTTCACACACAAAGAGAGAGTTTTGAGAGTGATCACAACTCACACAAATTTGAGAAAAAATTTTCATAATAATTCATTGCTTTCATTGATTGATATAAGAAGTCTTTTATAGGTTTGTATAAAATTAAATACAACTCAAAGTAAAACTCTTAATCAAAATAGAATTATAATTTCAAAATAAAGAAACTAAACTCCTAATAAAAATATAACTCCAAATAAAGAAACTAAAATTACAGAGAATTCTATTACTACTGGGAAACTGAAAAAAAGCGTCTTCTCCACTTGTGATACATGTGCCATACACATGTCTTGATGTCCCATCACTGCACCATATATGTCCTTATCCAAATCACTATGAAAAACACAGTTTTAACATTTAGCTATTCTAGATGTAAATTTTTACTGCCACAATATGCAAGATAGATCTAATAGTAGTTAACTTTCCAATAGGAGAGAATCTCCATAAAATTAATACCTTCTCGTTGTTGAAATCCCTTCACAATCAATCTCGTCTTTACCTCTTGGTGTTGTCATTCTTTTTCTTCAATCTATAAATGCATTTGTTATGCAGAGCTTTCTTATCTTTGGCAGCTCAACCAAATCTTATGTTTGGTTGGTTCTTCATGAGAGACTCCATCTCTCATCCATAGTGAGCTCCTATTTGTCCTTGGCTTCAAACTACAAGGCCTCCTCATAATACTCTGGTTCACCACTGTCAGTCAATAATAGGCAGTAGAAGGAAGGAGAGTATCTCTCTATAGCTTTGGTCTGCTTAGTCGATCACCTCACCTCCAGTTGGGGGGGGGGGGGGGTGGGGGCTCGGAGGCTCTACTTGAGATTCCTCATTCCTTTCTCGAATGCTCAGATTCTTCTCTATATGGAGTTTCTTCAAGTTCAAGAAACTCTAAATCTGCAGCACTGCTTTGCTGCTCTGGAGTACTCCGAGGTGCCGCTCTGAGATCTTTCTCCGAAGTGCTCCTCTCCGCCAGCAAATCCTTGTACACCTTCTTTTCATTGAATACTATATCTTTATGTCTAAAGATCTTTCAGTTCTCCGGATCCTAGAACTGATAGCCATACTCGCTCGCTTCGTACCCAATGAAAATGTAGTGAAAGATTAAATTGAAATCAGTTAGTGTTGTGTATAGAAAATAATTTGTTCATTTCTACACAAAAGTGGACCATGGAGTCATTTCGTTTGAAATTTGTAAGCTTACATGTGAGACTATTTCTTCAACAAAAGATGGAAATTAATGTGATGCCAATTGTTGTAGAACAAGGAGAATTTATTTGTTATAGTAGTTATAGGAATTTCAATTGTTAACGATTAACCCAGTTATTTAAGAATCTTGCTTGAAACTTTTCTTATGTTATATATTACAATTATGTTGGATTTTTTGTGTGTTTAGTTATGTGCTTATGAATTGAGTTTGTATTCTCGATCATGCTTTCTATCTCTAAAAATTACTTGTATTCTGAAAAACCAATATTGTATACCATTTTTTAAGAATGACGGGAACCTTAAAATCAATCTTACAAACCTAGAGGCTTGATATAAGTTAAAGAATTTTTAGCGACCTTGTGACATCCTCTTTGCATTTAGTTATTCCAAAATGAATTGAGTGCTTTAGCTCATGATTGAGATGGAAATATTATATTCATTTTAGCATAGGATCATAAGTAATTATACAAAAATTACCTTTATACTAATGAGCTATCAAAATGGGAAGTTAGAGATTTTTTTATGTGTTCATCGTATGTGCCTTTAGACTAGTAAACTCATAAACGGTTAGCAAGAATCTTAGACACAATCCCTTGAATTAAACTCATAAAAGGAATAGAAGCTATCTCTCTCCCTCTCTCTTTTCTCTTTCTTTTTAATTATTTTTTTAGAAATTTGTATTAAACCTTTTCTTTAATTTTTGCAGAAAATTGCAAATTGGAGTAGTTTCATACTTCTAGAAAATCTTCCCTTGATCATCTACAAGAAAGGGTTAGTTTTCGTTGAAATTCTTTCATTCTGAAGAATAATTTTAATTGAACTTAATTATTTGCTTATACACAAATGAATTACTCTAAGTATTATTGTTATTTATCATTTACATTTTGATATTACTGAATATCATTTTGTGACCCCCTCCCTCCGATTTTGAAATCCTGGCTATGCCACTCATCTTTTATATAAAAATAAGAACTCAATTAAGTTTTCAACTGAATAATACCTTGATGATCATCTCCAATGATAACAATATCATCAACATAAATTACAAGAATAATAGTGCCAGAAAAAGAATGTCATAAAAATATAGAGTGATTAGAGGAGCTCCATCTCAATCCAAAGTATGCAACAACGGTACTGAATTTGTCAAACCATACTCGTGGATATTGCTTCAAACCATAAATTTCTTTTTGAATTTCCAAATTCTGTCTCCCTTGAACCTCATAACTGAGGGTTGAAACATATACACCTCCTCTTGAAAATTTTCATGTAAAAATGTATTTTTAATATCTAACCGATATAAAGGCTATTTCTTCACTACCGCAACTAATAACCGAATGCGAACATAATGCATATGAGCTACTAGAGAGAAAGTCTCACAATAATCAACACCATAAGTCTGTGTATAGCCTTTGACAACCAACCATGCCTTCGAGTGCTCAATCTGTCCATCAGGGAGAAATTTAATAGTGTATATCCATCAACAACCAACAATTCATTTTTCTAGTGGTAAAAAAGTTAATTCTCATATTTCATTAGCACGCAAAACAATCAACTCTTCATCTATAACACTTTTTCATTTAGGGTCCAACATAGCATCATGATATAATTTTGGGAGAGTTACATAAGAAATTTTGATTGCAAAACTAAAGTTTGTAGAAAATAAATGAGGGAAAGATAATACTTTATCTATAGGATCTAGAATGCAAAAACAAGTACTTTTTCGAAGAGCTATGAGAAGCTCAGATACTTCATTGAAAGCAGTTGACTAATAAGGGGGGTAAGATGTCAATATCAGTAGTAATCTTCATGCGCCGTTGATAAACTTGCAATGGAACGAGTCTTCTAGTGGTACAGAAAGAGTAACAGGAGTGGTCAAAGGTTTTGAAGTGGAACTCATAAGGCTAAAAAATAAGGTGTGTTCTAAAAAAATGACATCTGCATAAATCACATGCTTCCTGTTGACGAGATTCAAACAATGATATCTTTTTGTGTCCAAGAATATCCAAAATACATACTGAATTGCTCAATGATCTAACTTATTATGTCCTTTTTCGAGAATTTGAACAAAACACACACCCAAACTTTTAGTGATAATTCAAACAATTGTTCTTTAGGATGAAAAAAAATTGAGAAAAGTGTTTTGCCATCTAAAACAAAAGAAGAAACCTTATTAATTAAGTGACAAGAAGTAAGGATTGTGTTAGCTCAAAAATACTTGAGAACATGCATATGAATCATTAGTGTTCGAGCAATGTAAGTAAATGATAATTTTTTCTTCCAGCAATACCTTTTTATTGAGGTGTACGAGTAAATGAAGTTTGATGAATTTTACCATGAGAAATAGAATAATCTTGAAGAGCATTTTGCTAATATTCGAAAGCATTATTAGATCGTAAAATTTTAAGCGAATAATTAAGTTGAGTACTAACCTTTTTATGAAATCTTTAAAAATTAAAGAGAAGTCATCAATAAAAGTTACAAAATAAGAAAAATCAGACACACTTTTAACTCGAGTGGGACCCCAATTATTAGTACGAACAAATTCAAATGGAAAATTACAATGATTAACTACTCTACATGGAAAGAAAGTTCTATGCAATTTAACAAACTGACACAACTTATACTGTAATTTAGAGATATCCCTAATAGAAGAAAATAACGTTTTAATGGATTTAAAGATGCATGACCTAAAGTTTCACTGAATCGCAGACTCATCTCATACCAGAGCAGAAGTGCCTACTTTAAGTTGATTATTGCATTGAAAATAATAGAGACCATCTTGCTTATACCTATCTGAAGGTCCTAAACAGTACATGATTAAGGAGAAAAAGTTATAGAATACTGGTCAAATGACTCACGGATATAAGAATAAAAGTAATACATGAAATATAATTAACATCAATGAGTGCGAGAGAAATGAGATTGACAGTGCCAGTACTACATTTGCAACTACAATCAACAAAAACTATAAAAGGGGTAGAGGTATTGTATGAAAAGTGAGAAAACTATGAATTTTATCAGTCATGTGGGTTGACGCACTAGAATCAATGATCCAAGAGGAAGGTGATGAACTTGCTAAACAAGAAATACCTCAATGTGCCAATGTAACCATGTCTAAATTAGAGACTAAATGCATCTTTTTAATCAGAAAATTACACACAAAGTTTATAGAGTCACAAATTTCTTAGCGAAAGTATCAAGAGTATTAGAGTCATGTGCGCAGATGATCTAGTAGTACGAGACAAATAAGAAGCAAGAGGAGGCCGGGAAGGTTTTCCATGCAACTCCCAACATCCGCCAATAGTGTGTGGTTCGATTGTAATGAGTACACTTTCGATACACGATCAAAAACTCGATCTCTAGTAGATGAACCACGACTAGATTTTTGTACAATGAAAAAATGAAAGCACAGCAGATCTAGCGAATTGTTGGCATTAGAAGCACAATAGATGTTTGTTTTTTATAGAGAGAGAACGATGAGCGCTAGGTCCCCACGTTTCATTAATAAGAGTTCAATGGAAACACCCCAAACAATCACAACACAACAATACAATCCTCTTGTACAATGAAATAAAGTAGCACACACAGGGGCGAGAGTAAAATAACAAAACACGAAGAGAACCACCGAAGTCTGACGAGCTACCATAGCATAATAAAATACTGGTTGACTGTAAAACCGATGGTCGGTTTTAACTTCAACCCGCAAAGCAAAATTCAAGGGGCCAGGAAATCAAGTCTCACATGCCATCATTGTCTATCTCCTCTCCCCCTCCCCTAGAGTCTTCTTACTGACTGAGGGAGCCGTCACTATGGATCTGTCTCATGACTTGAAGCGCGAACTCTTTGGCTCTGCCTGAAAGCAGATGGATCCAATCAGTAATGAAAGCAGAAGAAGATTGAAAAGTGTGGACTGATATCCTGGTCAAGTTGTTAAATATTCTATTATTTCTTTCCCACCAATCCCCCTAGAATACGATAGTAGCCACTAAATCCCAGATCACCCTTTTGATCTTAATAAAGGCTTTAACTCTTCAAGCAGACCAAAGATCCTTCGAGAGAAGGGGCAGATGCAGAATCTGCAAATTGACTCTCTGCTCAATTGTTCCCAGACATTCTCGCTATAAGAGCAACCCAGGAAAAGGTGGTTGATAGATTCATCCGTCAGACACAGGCAGCATTCGCTGGGCCCTTGCCGGTTCCTTTTCCTCAAATTATCCCAAGTTAGAATAACATAATTAATCACTAACTAAAGAAAACCCCTAACCTTTAGAGGTGCCTTAATCTTCCAGAGTATCTTAGCAAAAATGCATCTAATGCTGTTGTCGTTTAGTCTCCTGTAAGTGTTGTTGACTGAGAAGATATGCTTTGCATCCCACTCCCATCTAGGACAATCTCTGCCACCCATTAGTCTTGTTTGAAGGTCTGAAGTAGTCCGAGCATCTCCTCCAAGTGCCGAAAAATAGCATCCTGATAAAGCAATGACACTTTAACATTCCAACCGTTTCTCGTCCAATGTAAGGACACCGGTCTCAAAGGATCCTGTGCAACAACATATAAATCCGGAAATAGATTCTTCAATGGGATCAGTGAACACTTATCTTCCCAAAATCTCATCCCTTTCCCATCTTTCACTTCCATTGCAAGAGCAAGGAAGAAGATATCATTCACGCCTCTCATTTCTTTCCACAGGGGAGAAGAAGAGAAGTTATTGATGCATTTGTCCGACCACCAACCTGTTGTCGGATGATAACTATGCGTGACAAGAGAAGCCCACCTACGCCTGCGGTTTAGATATAACTTCTACTACCATTTAAGGAGCAGAGCAGTATTAAAGTCTCTAAGGTTGATGATCCCCAAACCTCCACTCTCCTTACGCTTGCAAACTCGCTTCAACTGACACTTCCCTTCATTATTAGTCCCCTTCCACGAGAAATTTCTTCTAAGAGAGTCGATCTTCCTCTCCGCCCATCTAGGGAGTAAGAAGTATGACAAGAAGTATGTTGGAATAGTAGAAATTGCTGCATTAATCACAATGATTCTACCTCTCAGAGATAACAGTCTACCTCTCCAGCTTGCCAATCTTCTCTGAACCTTCTCAAGAGACCACAAAGGCTTCGTGGTTTTCCCTAAAGCCAGAGACAATTCCAAGTAAGTAATCAGTAAGGTCTTGACAAGACAGTTAAATATAAGTGAAATCAATTCGCTGTTGCCCATTAGATCCCCCAAGAATATCAGGGCGCTCTTGTGGTAATTGATGCAAAGACCTGACCACTTCTCATAACAAAGAATCCATTTGAGGGTCGTAGCTTGAACTAAATCCCCCCTCCTAAATATCAAGGTGTCATCCGTAAAGTGCAGATTGATAACCGTGTTGTTGTCATCTCGGCAACCAAGTCCCTTATCTCGGCAATTCTTAATCATGAAGTGAAGGTCGTTTGCCACCAAGACAAAAATCAATGGTGATAGGGGATCACCCTATCTGAACCCTCTCTTACAAGCTATCTTCTGTTCAAGAGTACCATTGACTAGAAGTGAGACCTTTGCTAAACATAGACAAAGCTTAATCAAAGCTATCCAAACAGGGCTGAAACCTGAAGCACACAAGGTTTCCATTATGTAGTCCCAATCTACCGTATCGTAAGCCTTCTCGAAATCCAATTTCAACATAAAACCCGGATCTTGTTCCGCTTGGTAAACTGGATAACCTCCTGAGTCGTAGCTATGGAATCAATGATACTACAGTCTACCTTTAAGAAATCCAAACTGTTGGTCCTCAGTCATATCTCTAATTGCATCTCTAAACCTGTTGGCCAGAATCTTGGAGATGATTTTCACTGAGGCATTCAGGATGCTAATTGGCCTGAAGTCCTCCACCTTCAATGCGTCTCCTTTCTTCGGGACAAAAGACATGTGCATAATTAATCCTCTCCATCTATAAAGTCTTATCTTGAAGACCCTCCAATAGTCCGCATACCTTTGGTTTGATAATGTCTCAAAATGTATGGTAGAAAATGATAAGGAAGACGTTCGGCCCTGGTGATTTGTCAGCCCCTAATTGCCAGCTACCGCTTTGATTTCTTCTTCTGAAAAGGGATTGGTGATATCCCTGAGTGTGTCCCCCCTCCCCCTCCTGCAAAGAAAAACCTGTATCGCCCCTTGCCACCTATTAGTAACCTTAGAACCAAAAAATTTTTTTTAGTGGTCGAATAAAATACCCTTAATACTATTTTCATCCTTAATAATAATCCCCTGGTTGGCCTGCTGATTCCACATAACTTCTTTTTTGTTGATATCTAAGATCTGAGGCTGAAAACTGAAGCTTACATGATTCTTCCTACAAAAGAATCCTATCCTCTTGGCATTTCTCAAAAAGATGCATTCTTTCGTGATCTTCTTCTTAGAATTTCGCACATTGCTGAAGGTCAGTTGTTCCCACTTGCGCACCAATTTTTGTAGGCTTCTAAGCTTCGCAAATATAATCTCTGTGGCGTCATCTCGCACTACCGGCATATCCTAAGATTTCCTTAATGACATCTTTGCAACATGGATCTGCCAGCCACATTTCATCAAAGCGAAATATCTTTCTTTTAGGGACCATCAAATATCTAGTGTCCAAGCATAACAGTGAGTGGTCTGAAGTTGGTCTAGGGACAGAGCGCAACATGGCTAATGGGAAGTGTGTCTCCCACCCCGAAGAGACAAGAACTCTGACTAGTCTAGCCAAGATCAATCTTTATCGAAGGTTTGTCCATATGAAAGATCGGTCTGCAATTGGAAGGTCCATCAGATCGGCTTGGTCTATAAGAAAATTAAACAACTATCAGTCGTGATCGTTCCTCTCCCTCCATATGCATGTGATCGTAGCGAATGATATTGAAGTCCACTCTCAATACACAAGGCATTTTCCATCTGTTTTTGAGGAACAAAATCTCTTACCAGAAATCTGGTTTTAAAACTCTCCTATTAGGGCCATAAACATAGGTGATAAGCACCGAGAGGTAAAACCTGCTGACCTATTCATCAAGAGGTGAGTAAGCCAAGGAATTGAACCTAATCATAATGCCATTGGATGCCCATACTGAAACTTTGCCTATCCAACAGTCAATCCTCTTACCCCTAAAGCGTCAGTCAAACACTTAGTAGGTGTCGTCGCTTAGTTTCACACAAACTTTCTATATCCTCTTTAGTCTCAAACACGGTCTTCGTCATCATGCGATATTTTATCAGATTACCCAGCCCCCTAACATTCCAAAACAATACAATCATTTATAACTTAGTTCAATTAACTACAGGTAATGCTTGATTCATTTCATTATTGTCACGTCCCGCTTCCAAAAATACGTGGAAACGGAGAGAGTCGGTGACGTATGTACGTGAGAAAAATACCCCACGCATATATGCTATGCCTAAAGTAACCTGAACAAGTTATATAATCACTATAGTAAATCAGTATCACTACAATACCACATATAAAAATCCACACATGATGACATATGAAAAGAAAATGGAATAAGCATGAGTCCAATGCATAGAATCATGAAAGCGATGGAATAAAGAAGAGACAGAAAATACCGAGAAAAGATGATCGAGTAAGAGAGAACTCTGACTCCTCAAGATGCCTGTGATCCTCTCCAAAAACCTAATCAGCAATAAATAGCCACAAATCTGTATATACAAATCAAGGGAGTCAGAACTCTTAATGAATATGTAAGAATAAACTAGAAAGTGCATGTGCATATAACATGTGAGCAGATAACGAAAATATATATATGAGAATAAGAAATGATATGAATAAAGTAAATAAACAGTAATGTAGATAGCACACAGTAGAGTATGTGTCTAGTTAGGTATTCAATCAGGTCAGGTGTAATATCAAGTATCCAACATACATACATGTATTAGACAAAGACAATCAATTACGGTACCTTATTATTTATTATGTGAGCGAACACCAATTGCCACCTGTAATAAACATGTCCATACTACGCTTATCACACGTGTCAATCGGGTTCCTAAGTTATTGAAACTGATCGGTTGGAGACATTGTTCATACTTTAGGTGGGTCCCGTACAGACCCGGGACCACGGCCAGACTCCTGGCACTGAACCAGGCCCGACCGCAAGGTAGTCAGGAACATGTATAACATGTATAACAGGAACATGAACAAAGAACAGGACAGAGTGTCAATCACCCCCCGGGAACCCTGTAGTGGAACCCTCTCTCGGCTGCACAACCTATATCCTACGTCCACCCAAAATATAGACGCTGTCTCCTCCATCAATTTTCCCAATCCCAGTGTAAGTTGTTTAATATCTGTCATTAGTTTATCAAGATTATTTAATGTGCATGTTACTTAGATTACTGGGACAACTCGGTGATAGTTACGGTAATGACGTCAATATATATAATCAGGATACCAGTATAGCAGGATATATAATGTTAGTGAACAGGATACCGGTATAACAGGACATGAAACAAGTATAACATGAGGGTGTTGTTACCGTATACAATATTTTTCCAGCAATTATGGTAATATGGATGATATAGTTATCAGGTAAATGTCATGTATAATCAGTCAAGTTCTTCAGATAAATCATGATATTCAGAATAACTAATAACCTGCTAGCATGAATAGAATAATCTGAGCAAAAAATTTAATCAACTCCGATCCTCAAAGTCATTGATATATCCAAGTCCCAATATATAAAATATATACTCATTTATATCTAACCAATCATCACTATCCAATCTTAATTAAGACCATTATATACTCTCACTTCGATTAAGTTCAAACACAAGATCCAGAAATCCAAGTAACTAGTTAATTATGTATATACATGTCACCAGGTCAAGTCAACCCAATTACGCTTACTCCTCAAGCAATATGAAATTTAAGATGCATCTACGTCTGATAATAAACATCAACAAGACATCAATACTCAAACAGTATAATCAGGGGTAAAATAGGGGAATACCCACAACTACGGATCCAACTACATCAATCTCATCAGAACACCGATCAAAATCCTCTGAAACGAACATCAATCCTCATGTTAAACAATTCTAACTCTAACGAAGTCCATATCAGTCCAAGTATCAGAAGATCAATCTTTTAATAAGGTAATTTCATATATAATACACTTTCAGAATACAATGAATCATCATCTAACTTATTATCAAGTACATGAATATCAAGTCTGATAAGTACTCTACATAAAATATGAATCTTTAATCTCAATCATGAGTCAATCAACCTCAAGTTCAATTAATTTATATTCTAAGACTTATCACAATTAAATCTTAATTCGAAACGATTACACATGAAATGACATAAGTCCCATATCATAATACTAAGATCTAACCATATACATATGATGCTTAATATCAATAAGGCAACATCAAGAACTACTAAGTACTCCAAATGCCACAAACATATAAAAAACTAATACCTAACAATCTAGCCCTCATCGATTCACCAATCAATCAACATGTAACTATTTTACAAGTTTCAATTCACCAAATAATTGTCCGATAAATACTACACATGAGTGATGCTATCTGTCCTCAAATATAAACTAGCTCAGTCAATCTATAGATCAAAACAAGTCACAATCCAAGGTTATACCACAACTAGTCCTGAGCCAATAATGTTGAACAACTAACACATGAAAAGATACTGAATGACACTCAAGTAAGCAATATATTCAAAGTGAACACTCACTTGTACTTCATGAAATGATACGGGTAATCATACTGGTGTAATAAGGCAGAATGAAATAAAACAAGCAACATACACACACACACACACACACACACACACATATATTTCTGATAATGGTAAATCAGAATAATACTCACAAATATCATCTCAGAAAATTTTAGTAGCATAATTACATAACAAAATAAAATTATTTGTCACAAATTTTTATTTAACTGAAGGAGGAAAGAACACTCACCTGAACTTGATCCCAAGTCCAAGGCACTGAAATCACAAGATTCCGAAAAATCTAGTTCATTTCAATAGAAATTTTTAGAATTTTTTTAAAAGATGTCTTACTTAAAAGTTTTAAGGAGTTTTAATCTTGATTAATTAGTTTGGGGATTGGGAATATGGTTCTCTCAGTCTAATGAATTTAATAGGTTTAATTTAAATCAATTTCTAATTTTTGTTAGATTTTTAATAGACTTTAAACCATTAAAATGCTTAACGGGTCTGAATTTACCATTAAGGGAAAATGGCTTTAAAGTGGGTGATTTGAATTAATTCATGTTGCTATTTATCTAAAATTTTTATCATAAAAAGTAAAATTATTGTAGACTATTGTTAATATTTTTCTCTATTTTTTGATATTTTTAGCTAATTATTTTTATTGTGTAATTCTTCTTTCTTTCTTCTTTCTTTCTTTTTTTTCCCTTTTTTTTTACATCCAGCAGCCCAGGCCTAGGCCAGGCCCAGGCCTGGTCTGGGAATTTTTATTATTATTATTTTTTTTAAGCAGCACAGGGCCTGACTGTACGGCCCAGCGGGGCCTGGCTTGCCCAGGCCCTGCCCAGGCCCGGCCAAGGGCTGGCCAGGCTTGGCTAGGGCTAGGCAGGCCCTTCCCAGGTTAGGCCTGGTTCAGCTGGCCTGAGACTGCAGCGGCTGAGCTGCTCTCGGCCTGACCGAGAGTAGCGGTCAGAATTTGTTTTTTGAAATCTTTATTTGTAAAAATCCCAAAAAAATATTTAAATTAAAATATGGTTTGGTATATATTCACATGTATATTTTTCTTGTTGGATTTGTGGCTGGGTTTTGATGTATAAAAATTCATGAATAATTATGGTATGATATAATTTTTAATAAACTATTTATACCAAATAAATTGTGTAAAGATAGTTACTTGGTTTTGATCTCCCCTAGTATTTCCTCAATTTTTGCACTTCGAGATTCCTTTTCATTCATGCTTCTGTTGAGGAGAAAAGAAAGGAGATTGGGAGAGTTGGGTCTTGATTTTTCTTTGGAGGTAGAAAATGAAGTAGCTTAGGGATTTTAAAAATCTGAATTTCAGTTAAATTCAAACTGTTTGACTTAGTAGTTAGGATAGAATTAATTAAGATTAAGATTTTAAAAATAAGATTTGGATTTGGGTAAGTTATGATAGATATGATTATTGTTAGGATTTATATTAGAATTAGTTAAGATTTATGAAAAAATTTGATAAGATAGGATTTAGATTAGGATTGGGTTTTTGGTTATAAATTATTGGGTTAGTGGGTTTCAGGTTTAGATAAATAGTTATGGTGAAAAGAATCAAGGAGGGAAAATAAAATTCAGGCAATAATATTAATAATAACAATGATGATAAATAATAATAATAATTAACCAAGTAATGATAGGAAAAAATATTAATTATTAAAATACTAATAATAATATTCTAGTAATAATAATCAACAATAATACAATACATAATAATAAAATTAATAACAATAATAGTTAATAATAATTAAAATAACCATAAAAATAGCAATAATAATTATAATCATAATGAAACACTCAATATTAAGAATAACAAATAATAATAAAATAACTAGCAAAATAAAATAAATTCTTTAGAAAAATAAAAAATACAGTATTTTAGACCAGGGATATTACATTCTACCCACCTTATAACAATTTTGTCCTTAAAATTTCAATAAAGTAGGAATGATAGAAAATCAAGATCAAGGGAGAAGATAAAACTTCTATGTTGCTTCTCACTGTATCATGGGTCCACTACGCTTCTGTTGTGCGCTCTGATCTCTGTTACTGGCTTCAGAATAGAGTGACCAATTCTAAGAAACAAAATCAGGAAATAAAATCGTGAAGAAGAATAAGAATCAAGATGGACCCAAGATCACTCCAGAAGAAGAGTTGGAATCCATATTACTCTGGAAGAAGAGATACAATCAGAAATATCATACATTCAAGAAATGGATTTTCAAAAGAGAGGATGATTAATTTTAAATGGAGTCAATGTCATTGTATGGATAGTATATGTATATTGCAGTATAACTATAACTCGTTTCAAGTTAACGGTAAAAATCAGGTCATCTTTGAGTAAACCTGGCTCAAACATGATATCAAGGAAGTCCGATTAACCATAATCTAATCGAAAACCTAGCTCTGATACCAAGAAAACTCTGTCATGTCCCGCTTCCCAAAATACGTGAAAACAGAGTAGCGACGTATACACACGAGGAAAATACCCCACACATATACGCTAAGCGTAAAATAAGCTGAACAAGCTATATAATCACTATAGAAAATCAATATTACTACAATGTCTCATATAAACATTCACACATGGTGATATATGAAAAAAAATAGAATAAGCATGAGTCTAATGCATAGAATCATGAAAATGATGGAATAAAGAAGAGACAGGAAATACCGAGAAAATATGATCAAGTAAGAGAGAAGTCTGACTCCTCAAGATACCTGTGATCCTCTCCAAAAACCTGATCAACAATAAATAATCACAAATCTGGATATGGAAAATCTAGGGAGTCAAAACTCCTAGTGAATATGTGAGAATAAACTGGAAAGTGCATGTGTATATAACATGTGAGTAGATAAAGAAAATATATATACGGGAATAAGAAATGACATGAATAAAGTAAATAAACAGTAATGTGGATAGTGCACAGTAGAGTATGTATCCAATCAGGTATTCAATCAGGTCAGGTGTAACATCGGGTGTCCAATATACATACATGTATCAGCATAGACAATCAATTACAGTACCTTATTATTTATTATATCAGCGAACACCAATTGTCACATGTAATAAACGCATCCCATACTACGCCTATCACACGTGTTAATCAGGGTCCTAAGTTATTGAAACTGATCTTTTGGAGACATTGTCCATACTTTAGGTGGGTCCCGTACATACTCGGGACCACGACCCAGACTCCTGGCGCTGAACTAGGCCCTACGCAAGGTAGCCAGAAAAAAGTATAACATGTATAACAGGAATAAGAACAGGACAAAGTGTCAGTCACCCCCCGGGAACCCTGCAGTAGAACCCTCTTTCGACTGCGCGACCTATATCCTAGGTCCGCCCAAAATAGAGACGTTGTCTCCTCTATTAATTTTTTCAATCCTAGTGTAAGTTGTTTAATATCATGTCATTAGTTTATCAAGATTATTTAATGTGCATGTTACTTAGATTACTGGGACAACTCGGTGATAGCCACGGTAATGATGTCAACATGTGTAATCAAGATACCTGATAACAGAATATATAATGTTAGTGAACAGGATACCGGTTAAATATGACATGTAACAAGTATAACATAAGGGTGTTATTACCATATACAATATTTTCTCAGCAATTATGGTAACATGGACAATATAGTTATCAGGTAAATGTCATATATAATCAGTCAAATTCTTCAGGTATACAAGATATTCAGAATAAGTAATGGCCTGCTAGCATGAATAGAATAATCAGGACAAAATATTTAATCAACTCAGATCCTCAAAGTCATCGATATATCTAAGTCCCAATATATAAAATATATACTTATCTATGTCCAACCAATCATCACCATCTAATCTTAATTAAAATCATCATACACTCTCACTTCCATTAAGTTCAAACACAAGATCCAGAAATTCAAGTAACTAGTCAATTATGTATATACATGCCATCAGGTCAAGTCAACTCAATCTACGCCTAGTCCTCAAGCAATATGGAATCTAAGATTTCTCTACATTTGATAATCAACATCAGTAAGACATCAATACTCAAACAGTATAATCAGGGGTAAAATAGAGAATACCCACAACTACGGATCCAACTGCATCAATCTCATCAGAACACCGATTATAACCCTCTGAAACGAACACCAATCCGTATGTCAATAAATTCTAACTCTAACTAAGTTCATATCAATTTTTTAATAAGGTAACTTCATGTATAATACACTCTCAAAATACAATAAATTCTCATCTAACTTATCATCAAGTACATGAATATCAAGTCTGATAAGTACTCCACATAAAATATGAATTTTTAATCTCAATCATGAGCCAATCAACCTCAAGATCAATCAATTTATATTCTAAGCTTTATCACAACTAAATCTGTATCTGAAACGGTTACACATGAAATGACATAAATCCCATATCACAATACTAAGATCCAATCATATACATATGATGCTCAATATCAATAAGGCAACATCGAGAACTACCAAGTACTCCAAATATCACTAAATATATAAGAAACTAATACCTGACAATATAGCCCTCATCAACTCACTAATCAATCAACATGTAATTATTTTATAAGTTTCAATTCACCAAATAATTGTCCGATATATACTACACATGAGTGATGCTATCTGTCCTCAAATATGAACTAGCTCAGTTAATTTATAGATCGAAACAAGTCACAGTTCAAGGTTATACGACAGCTAGTCTAGAGCCAATAACGTCGAATAACTAACATATAAAAAGATACTGAATGACACTCAAGTAAGCTATATAATCAAAGTGAACACTTACTGGTACATCATGAAATGATACGAGTAATCATACTGGTGTAATAAAGCAGATTAAAATAAAACAAGCAATATATATATATTTTTGACAATGGTAATGAGAATAATACTCACAAATATCATCTCAGAAAATTTTAGTTGCATAATTACACAACAAAATAAAATCATTTATCACAAAATCCTTGTTTAACTGAAGGAGAAAAAAACACTCATCTAAACTTGATCCCAGGTCCAAAGCACTGAAATCATAAGACCCAGATAAATCTACATAGTTCATTTCAATAGAAATTGTTAGAATTTTTTTAAAAAATGTCTTACTTAAAAGTTTTAAAGAGTTTTAATCTTGATTAATTAGTTTGGGGTTGGGAATATGGTTCTCTGAGTCTAATGAATTTAATAGGTTTAATTTAAACTAATTTCTAATTTTTGTTGATTTTTAATAGACTTTAGACCATTAAAATGCTTAAAAAGGTCTGAATTTACCATTAAGAGAAAATGTCTTTAAAGTGGGTGATTTAAGTTAATTCATGTTGCTATTTATCTAAAATTTTTATCATATAAAGTAGAATTATTGTAGACTATTGTTTATATTTTTCTCTATTTTATTTTGATATTTTTAGCTAATTATTTTTATTGTACAGTTCTTCTTTCTTCCTTCCTTTCTTTCTTCTTCTTTTTCCTTTTTTTTTGTACATCCAGCAGTCCAGGCCCAGGATAGGCCCAGGCTAGGCCGGGCCTGGTTCTGGAATTTTTATTATCTTTTTTTTTAAAGTAGCACAGGGCCAGGTCCTGTGTTGTACGGCCCAACGGGCCTGGCTTGCCCAGGCCCTGCCAAGCCTGGTTCGGCTGGCCTGGGACTGTAGCGGCCGAGCTGCTCTCGGCCTGGCCGAGAGTAGCGACCAGATTTTTTTTTTTTTTGAAATCCTTAGTTGTAAAAATCTCAGAAAAATATTTAAATTAAAATATGGGTTGGTATATCTTCACATGTATATTTTTTTATTAGATTTGTGGTTGGGTTTTAATGTATAAAAATTCATGAATAATTATGGTATAGATATGATTTTTAATAAACTATTTATACCAAATAAATTATGTGAAGATAGATTGTTTACTTGGTTTTGATCTCCCCTAACATGTTCCTCAATTTCTACACTTCGAGATTCCTTTTCATTTATGCTTCTCGCTTAAGGAGAAAAGAAAGAAGGAGGTGGGGAGAGTTGGGTCATGATTTTTTTTTGGAGGTAGAAAAAGAAGTAGTTTGGCTTTTTATAGGTTATTAGGGATTTTAAAAATCTGAATTTCAATTAAATTCAATCTGTTTGACTTAGTAGTTAGGATAGAATTAATTAAGATTATAATTTTAAAAATAAGATTTGGATTTGAGTAAGTTAGAATAGATATGATTATTGTTAGGATTTAGATTAGGATTAGTTAAGATTTATGAAAAAATTTGATAAGATAGGATTTAGATTAGGATTTGGTTTTGAGTTATAGATTATTGGGTTAGTGGGTTTCAGGTTTAGATAAATAGGTATGAGAAAAAGAATCAAGGAGGGAAAATAATAATTTAGGCAATAATATTAATAATAACAATGATGATAAATAATAATAATTAACCAAGTAATAATAGGAATAAATAATAATAATACTCTAGTAATAATAATCAACAACAATAATACCAATACATAATAATAATATTAATAACAATAATAGTTAATAACAATTAAAATAACCATAAAATAGAAATAATAATTATAATCAGTATGAAACACTCAATACTAAGAATAACAAATAATTATAAAATAACCAATAAAATAAAATAAATGCTTTAAAAAAAATACAGTATTTTAGACCAGAGATATTACAATTATGTCAGGGTTCAGGTAAATCAAATCTATCAGATCCGACGGCCCACGTGAAAGTTCTCACATGAATTCGTGAGAACCGTTCTTAGGGGATCAACTCACTATATATATATATATATATATATATATATATATATATATATATATATATATATATATATATATATATATATATAGAGAGAGAGAGAGAGAGAGAGAGAGAGAGAGAGAGAGAGAGAGACTTGACTCTTTCGGGAAGAATTTGAGAGCAACTCCTTCTCATTCAAATTCAATAATTAACTATTTAAATTAAAAACTCACTCCATTAAAGTTGCGCAACATCATATAGAGTGACCAAGAACAAAATATAAAGCGATATTGAGTTTTTTATCTTATGTATCAAGTAGCACAAAATGGATGGTAGAAAGTAGCATGTTGCTAAGATTCATGATTAGGATATACAAATTCTTGATCCGGACCTTTGGTAATGATCTAAACACTTATAAACCTTTATGAACCAATTTTTATTAGCAGCCAAACACTTTAAACTGTTAAAATTGACAACTTGTTATTTTTGATCGTTCAGTTTGTAATTACTTGATGCATTGGTAAGAAAACTATTAGTCACTCTATATAATGTAGATCAATGTTAATAGGCTGGATCTTCAACATCATTGAGTTTAAGTGAGAAGGATTTGCTGTCAAATCCTTCCCTAAGGAGTCAACTCTCTCTATCTCTCTATGCACACATGTCTATACACATATTAATTATATTAAAAGAAAGGGGATCATAAACGAGTTGACAAGATAACTCCTTATCCAACCCGTCTATTAAATAAGTTGATGTGTTAGATCATAAATGGATTGTACACAAATAATATTGTCCGCGGGATTTTGATGCCACCCTTACAAGAAAGTAGGTAAGAGAAAGGGAAGTAAAGTGATTGTTTTTTTCCTGCTTTGGATGGTAGTCTAGATGGTATAAATGAGAAATTTTTATCTACATTTTCTTCCAGGTGAATATTATTACCCTCGAACAAAGTTGTCGGGAGGGAAGAAAAAGTGGCTGCATTTATTTCTCTTGTTTCTTTTGTTTCCCATGAAAGCATGCCCTTCATTTTGAAAATCACCTAGAGGGAGTGTGTGTGTGTGTGTGTGGGGGGGGGGGGGGTTGAATAGTTAATGTGCTAATCAAATGCTGAAATTTAAAAACTAACTTCTAAAAACTATACACACAATAGAGATAACTAAGAAGTGAAGCCACATTCCTAGTGAAGGACTTTAGAACTTCTCCTCAAGATTCTCTTAAATAAGAGTTGAGATGTTGCAATAGCTATATTAGTTCAAACAAGTATAGACACATAAACAATATCAAGCATATATGAATTGAGCAATAATGACAAGCAAGATATAAATAAGAGTAGAGTTGAGATATAGGCAAACACAAACACGAGAGATTTGTTTCGAGGTTCGAGCTACTTACTCTACGTCACCGCCTTTACCGCAATGAAGGATTTCAACTGTCTCCGCGCAGAAACTCCACACAGGTTACAATCTTTAATCCTCTACACAAGAGGAGGGTACTTAGCTAATTGCCTTTATACAAAAGGAATGCACCACAACAAATACTTCTCTACCCAAGAAGAGAGCACAAAGCAAATTGAAGATTACAAATACTTGGTGATCACAAAGATCACAAACAAGAAATCACACAAATAAGATTCTAAAGGATAGATATAGAAGTGATAGCTCAAGTTTGTGAGAAAACAAAGAGATTGGAAATGAAGCTTTTGAGAAATACTTGAGAAAACTTCTTTGAAGCTATAGAAATTTGAAGCACAAAGCTTGTATTTCCCAAAACTAGTTTTCAAAAATACTTTCAAAGCAGAAACACAAATTTTTCTCTTATAAAATTTTTTCAAAACTCTTGTTTAAAACTCTCTACAATGACCCATATATATAGGAAGAGGGAATAGACGATTAGAGAGTAAACCCAGCTGAAATATTGATTAGACCCAAACAAAGTAAAACATAGTCGTTCGGATTAACACAAAACCCAAAAATCCATAAAGTAGCTGTAAAGGGTCAATCAGGCCAGATTTTGGCCTAGCGGCGAACCGCCTGGTTGACCGTTCAACGACTATAAAATAGCCGTGGTAGCCGGTTGATCGTGCGGTCAACTGAGCTCAATACTTCTGAGCTCAAAACACTATCAGTCGATTGCTCGGTCGACTGAGGCCACAAACAAAGAGTAGAAAACTTCTACGGTCGACTGATCAGTCGACTGATATGCACAAACTGAGAGCGGTCGACCACTCGGTCGACTGACATGACAACTCAATCCTGTGCATGGCTTATGCACATCCGGTCGACTTCTCAGTCGACCGACAGATCATTCAGCTCTGGCTGATAGTCGACCGTGTGGCGATCGGCTACAGTCCAAATTGATTATTCTTTTTTACTTTAAAAAACTTTTTAAATCATTTAAAATCCCAATAAATCTCTATAAAATCTACAAAAATAAGTTCATGCAAATACACTAAAGTACCAATATGTGTGATTTAAAAATTTAATACATATTATAAACATGTGAACTTCTTTTTGAGATATGAGATACAATTTGAAATAAAACCATATTAAATTGTTTTTTCAAAACTAAACTTTAAATAGAAAATCAAGTTTTTTCTTTCAAAAATTGTATAAATAAAAAACAAGTTTCTCAGACTCATTTGAAGGACAAATTTATGTGGAATAAATCCAATACACATATAAAATAATATGAAATTGTTTTTAATAAAAACTACTCATAAAACCAAAACAAGTCTAGTTAACCGAAAATCAAAACTAATATCAAACTTGAGTGTGTATGTGTATAAGCTTGAGCAATCAAACTAATCTAAACTTTACAAACAATCTTGACATTCTTACAAACTATAGTCTTCTTCTTGATATGATCTTCACTTTGACTTCATCAGCAACTTGATTCCATAGAGCTAGACTTCTTTGAGTTCTTAATGTGTTCTTTATACTTGAGCTCTTGAATTAATACGTGTTAGCTTCAAATCTTGACTTTGAGTGTTTTGAAGAAGCTAGACATCGAACTAAGATCTTGATTAATATCTAAAACTTGAACAACACAAGATCATTAGTACTATAACTATATGAGTTAATCATCATTAAAACTAGAGTGATGGACTTTTGGGCCAACAATCTCCCCTTTTTGATGATGACAAAACTCATTAAGTTATATATGCATGGATTAGTGAATTTTTTTTAAAAGCTCTCCCTTAACTCATGCATAGAAAATAAATAACAATGTATTTGATAAAGCACAATAAACATCAATCAAATATAATATATATGCACAAATCATAAATATGCATATATAAACTCTAAATTTCTCTCCCCTTATTTGTCATTTCATCTACAAAGGGGTAAACGAAACAAATAAGTTATATGCAATATAAAATCATGACGAGGAGAGACATTAAGTTAACTCCCTCTGCATACATGCGTTACATAGAAAAGGGATGACTAAATCCTAATCCCCATAGGCATATTATACAATGTATACACGAAAATGTTAAGCTCCCTCTACACACGTGTACGATGTAGAGAAGAGAGGCCAAACTCTTCTTTATACAATACACTCATCACAAATCTATATATAGAGGAAGCGTTAACTCCTCTTGCATATATGCAATACACATCAAAAATATAGATAAAAATTGAAAATAAAAAATGAAAGATACCAATTGAGAAACTTTTGATAAATTAATTGTAATAACTTAAAAACTTGATACCAATAAATTGTAAATTCTCGATACCAGTTACCAATTGAAAAATCTTATATCAATTTGACAAACATGCAAAAGATATTGATACCAATTGTAAATATTTGGTAAACCAATACTAACTGAAAAACTTAGATACTAATCGTAAATTTTAGATTATATTGATAACAATTGAAACAAATTGATACCAAGCAATTGAAATCTAAAAATCAATTGAAAATTTAAAATGATATTGGATGAAATACCAATTTAAATCAAAACAAAACAATTTTGGGGATATAAAATGTACATTGAAATCAAAACAATTTAAACTTATCTCCCCTATTTTAGAGAAAAAAGTAAAATATAAAACAAATTCATTTAAATTTTTCCCCTTTTAAAAACGCTTACAACAACCATTGCATAAGCTTTAAAATGATACCAATAGAATATGATACCAATTGAGAATGAAATAACATGATATCAATTATAAATGAAATAAACTTAGCAAAAGATTAATTTGTGCTATAGAACATGCACAAAAATATGCATGAATAATTCAAATCAAGGACAATCAATCAATCATTTATATATATGAATACCAATTGAAATTTAAATCAATTTAAACTTAAGGCATACATATATAGATAAACATGAAGGAGTATACAAAATTAATTTTCATTTAAATCATGTGTATAACTCATATTTATCACCTACCTAAATGCACATGTCAAAGGTATAGTCAATTAACATTATACAAAGCATCATCACCCAGCCAACCGCCCAATAAGGGTAGGCATTTTCAAAAATAACTAATTGGAAATATTTGAAAAAATACCAATTGTAAAGAATGATTTTAAAATTGATTCAAAAAAT
The DNA here is from genome assembly GCA_038442645.1 of Agave tequilana. Taxonomy (NCBI): domain Eukaryota; kingdom Viridiplantae; phylum Streptophyta; class Magnoliopsida; order Asparagales; family Asparagaceae; genus Agave; species Agave tequilana. The sequence continues at coordinate 101,506 of JAVJIF010009628.1, read as the reverse complement.
ATATTAAAAATAAATTATTTTCAAAGAATTACATATACAAATGCAAAAATCACCAAAGTAGGATATACGTGTAACTAAACTAGAATTGGATACACAAAGGATATGAATCAATTTTGGCACAAAATCAAGAGTGTTTCTCAAAAATTATACAAGTATATCACAAGTTCTAACAAGATTTGCATTTAACATATAATCAAAACATGTATATCATGATATGCTAAAAATTATCCAATAAAGCATATATAAATATAAGATGGAGAATAGAGATAGTTACCAATATTTATAGAATTAATCTCCATTTCTCCAAAATAAGGTGGTCCTCCCACCTAAACTTTTTGATAGTGATGCATCCATTGATTTGTTCATCAAGCTCCGATTTCATTCACTACCAAGACACCAAACTCTCTCACGTTTTGAGAGAGCCCACACCTATATCAAATAAAACTGACATGGATTTTGGTCCATAATCCTTTTTGAGTCCTCGGGAGTTAGTATCACTACGAACCCAAACATTGGCATTTAAAAGTTTCAATTTATCAAAACAAAACTTAACTAGATGGTATTTGTGGCCACAATGTGAATAATGATACACATGGACATACTTATGAGTATGATGTGTATGTACATGTCGAAGGGTATGTGCATGTGAAAGAATATGTGGAGCTTGTTCCGTTGGAAATAATGATTTCAATCTCTTATGGTCAAAAGCACATTTTCTCAAGGTTGAGCCTAAACAATCAATCTTACTTTTTAAAATACAAATCTCATTTTTATCAACAGGAGTAGAAACAATATTTGAACGAGAAACAAAATCCTTTTCTTTGAAAATCAACTTAACTTGCTTTTTCCAAGAATCATTTTTTTTCTTTCAAAATCACATCTTTTCCTTTTGAAGCAAGGTCAAGTTTTGAAGATAAAACATCATTTTTTTTCCTTCAATTTTAAATTTTATTTTTTCATCAAATCATGTTTTTCAAATAGTTCTTCACAACACATATCAAGATCATCATATGATAGTTTATCATCCATATCAAAATCGAATTCCGAGTTTACCTAAAGGGAGTTATCTCCTTGGACTATAAAACAAATATGCGTGAAATCTTATCTTTCGGATTCACTATCTGAATCCCATGTAGTAGCCTTTATTGCCTTTTTCTTTCCTTTCCCCTTTTCTTTTGGTTGCATTTCTTGTGAAGCATCCTCCTCATATTCTTCACAAAGAGACTGACTTCTTCATCATCTTATTCATCCTCCTTGAAGGTGGTTGGAGTGGCAACACATTTCTTTTTTAGCTCTTTTGGAGATGCTTTAAAAGCAACACTTTCTTTTCTTGAGACTTTGATCTTTTCTTGCCTTCATCTCCATTTCACGAGTCTTCAAATTTTCCATGAAAGCAGTGAAGTCTATTTTCTCTTTATCGTTGAGCTCTTTTAAGGTGGTAGTTTTGACTATCCAAGCTTTAGAAAGTGCTCTAATGATATTCCGCACCTTTTGGTCATTGAGATGTGTTTACTTAAAGAAACAAGTTCATTAGTAATAGTATTAAACAGAGTAAGCATCTCATCAACAGATTCTCTATGAAGCATATAAAAACTTTCATATTGTAAAATAAGCAAATCAATCTTTGCTTTCTTCACTTTTGTAGTGCCTTCATGAATGGTGATCAAAACTTGCCAAATATTAAAATAAGATGTGCAATTAGTAACTCTAGATATATCATCATAGTTAAGTGCTTGAAGTAATGCATAGTGGGCTTTGGAGTTGGCCTCAAATATCTTAACAGTAATTTTGGACCGCGAGTCCTCATCACCTTTGGGAGAAACAAAGGGTTTAGATATGGTCTTGGCTACACGACTACCCAAAGATTGGAGAAAAATAATCATCTTAATCTTCCAGATGGAAAAGTTAAGTCCATCAAACTTGGGTGGACAATAGATGCTACATTTAACACTAGATGCCATGTGTGTGTAAAACAAATATAGTGATTAGCAAAAATAAGGATCTCTCTACGGTGGTTAAACCGAATATCAAGACCAGCAAGCTCTGATACCAATTGAAAATCACCTAAGGGGGTGCATAGGTGATGTGCTAATCAAATGCGAAAATTTAAAAATTTTAACTACTAAAAACTAAACACACAATAGATAACCAAGAAGTGTAACCGAATTCTCGGTGAAGGGCTCTAGAATTTCTCCTCAAGATTTCTCTTTAATAAGAGTTGAGGTGCTGCAATAGCTATATTAGTTCAAACAAGTATAGACACATGAACAATATCAAGCATATATGGATTGAGCAATAATGACAAGCAAGATATAAACAAGAGTAGAGTTGAGATATAAGCAAACACAAATACGAGAGATTTATTTCGAGGTTCGAGCCACTTGCTCTACGTCCCCGCCTTCACCGCAATGAAGGATTTCAACTGTCTCCACACAGAAACTCCACACAAGTTACAATCTTCAATCCTCTACACAAGAGGAAAGCACTTAGCCAATTGTCCTCTATACAAGAGGAATGCACACAACAAATACTCCTCTACCCAATAAGAGAGCACAAAGAAAATTGAAGATTACAAACACTCACAAAGATCACAAATTAAAAATCTCACAAAACAAGGTCTTAAAGGATAGATACAGAAATGATAGCTCAAGTTTTTGAGAAAATAAAGAGTTTGAAAATGAAGCTCTTGAGAAAACACATGAGAAAACTTCTTTGAAGATATAGAAATTTAAAGTACAAAACTTGTGTTTCCCAAAACAAGTTTTCAGAAACTATTTCAAAACTTAAACACAAATTTTTTTTTCTCGTAAAAAATATTTCAAAACTCTTGTTTAAAACTTTTTACAATGACCCATATATATAGGAAGAGGGTATAGATGATTAGAGAGTAAACTCAGCTATAAAACAATGATTATACCTAAACAAAGTAAGATATAGCCATTTGGAATAACACAAAAACCCAAAAATTCAGAAAGTAGACGTTAACGGTCAATCAGACAAGATTTTGGCCTAGCGATCGACCGCCAGGTCGATCGCCTAACAGTTATAAAAATAGTCGTCGTGGCAGCCGGTCGACCGTGCGATCGACCGAACTCAACACTTGTGAGCTCAAAATCCTGTCGGTCGACCGCTCGAACGAGGCTACAAACAGAGAGCAGGCAACTTCAGAGATCGACTGATCAGTCGACCAATATGCACAAACAGAGAGCATAACTCTCTCAGCAGTCGACCGGTCGATCGACCAACATGCACAACTCAATCCCATGCATGGCTTTTGTACATCCGGTCGACCGCTCGGTTGACCGACAGAACATGTAGTCGACCGTGCGGCCGACCGACTACAGCCCAAATTGATTATTCTATTTATTTTAAAAACATTTTTAAATCATTTTAAATTCCAATAAATCTCTATAAAATCTACAAAAATAAGTTCATGTAAATACACTAAAGTACCAATATGTGTGATTTAAAAATTCAACACATTATAATAGAAAATCAAGTTTTTTCTTTCAAAACTTGTATAAATACAAAAACAATTTCTCAGACTCATTTTGAAGCACAAATGTGTGTGGAATGAATCCAATATACATATAAAACAATATGAACTTATTTTTGATAAAAACTACTCATAAAATCAAAACATAGTCTAGTTAAACCGAAAATCAAAACTAATATCAAACTTGAGTGTGTGTGTGTGTGTGTGTGTTTGTGTGTGTAAGCTTGAACAATCAAAATTAATTTAAACTTTATAAAGAATCTAGACATTCTTACAAAGTAGAGTATTCTTCTTGATATGATCTTCTTCTTTACTTTGACTCCATCAATAACTTGATTTCATAGAGTTAGACTCATTCTTTGAGTTCTTGATGTGTTCTTTATGCTTGAGCCCTCGAATCAACATGTGTTAGTTTTAAAGCTTAACTTTGAGTCTTTTGAAGAAGTTAGACACCGAACTAAAATCTTGATTAATATCTGAAACTCGAACAGCACAAGATCATTAGTATTATAACTGCATGGGTTAATCATCATCAAAACTAGAGTGATGGACCTTTGGGCCAGCACATTTCTCTACTTTTCAACCGATAAGAGATTGAGAAGAGAGTGGGAAAGATTTTGGGTCTTTTTTTCTATTTGTTAGGGATAATTGTGAGAGTGGGTGGGATAATTGTAAGAGAGGGGTGGGGAGTTTTGATGAGATAAGCAATAACATTTTAGGGCTTTAGAAAAGCTTAGGTCACCTGCAAGCCACATAATTAGGTGTTTAACAGAAAACTAAATAGAAGGACTTAAGTTGAAAATTATAGGCTAATAAGCTACTAACTTTTATGTGGTGATGGAGGGGTGTTTAGTGATTTTCCTTGAAAAGAAGAGGGGTTTAACAGAAAAGTAAACAGAAATTATAGGGTAATGAGATTGTAGCTTTTATGAAGGAAAAGGATTGGGGGGGGGGGGGATTGTTTAGTGATTTTCCTTGAAAAGAAGAGAACAAAGGAGCAACTTATTACATTGAAGTAAACTCAAAGAGCCTAAAGTAATTCTTTTGTTGTTTGTTTTGTTTTGAAAAGAGAGTAAGAAGGATTGAGAAACAATTTGGAGAATCCTATGTGGCAAGTACCATGTAGGATGATTCCACGAGTTGTTTTGAGACAAAAATTCCTAGTGGACACTAAAATTTAGTATAAGAAGAAACATAGTCTATTTTAATTATTGTCATCATTTTGGAAGAATCCTTGTTTTTTGGGAGGACTTTTTCTTGAGAAACCAGATGTAGGTCACCCTCCAGCCTATATACGAGCGGGCGCGCACACACCTATTATTACTAATTGCCCAAGTTAAATCCCCCGTTCCATAATTGTGGGGATTGAACTTGGAAACCCCACCCCACCCCCCCACCCCCCCAAACAGGCGGACTCTCTGATTCCCTTTGTTTTTTGGAAGGACTTAAGAATCTTCTAATGTATAAACAAACTTCAGAAGTCTCGGAGCTATTTCAAAAGTTTGAAAAATACTTTGGTGCAAATAAACACCAAAAATATTGTTAGAAGTACTTCAAAATCACTTCAGGATATAGATGAGAGTTTGGTGACTTTTGATATTTGTACAAATAAAGTAATGCTCATTTTGTCTAATGTTATTTATCAATCCTGGCCTGCTCTGTTGGTTCAATGTCATGGTACATGATTCACACAACTTTATTTTCAAATAATTAAGGGAATCAAGTACAATGAGGAAAGAGCAGATACCTTGAAAATAAAAAGAGAAACAAAAAAAAAAAGATAAAATAAAAACCAGATGCTTTGAGTGCATACCTTTGTTTTAAAAGCAGATCGTGATGTAACTTTTTCTTTTTGGGATTGGTAAGAAAAATATGCTTTGGAAGAGATGCTTCAATGGCAAAAATTTTGCTTTCGTAGGAAGAGAAGCTTTTAGTGTACACCTCCAATCTGAAGATTAGTTCACTGTTAAATCAATGGGCTTTGTCTTCCTGCTCTCTGATTAATGAATAAATGACAGCATTGCAAATATCCATCTGAACGACTTATGCTATCTCCTTGTCTCAGAGTATCCAACACACGTTAACGAGAGCAAAAGAGCTGATAGTTCTAGTGTGGAGATCTCCAACCATTTGCAATACTTTCTTCTTCCTTGAAAAGATGGCCATGATCTTAGATGCTTTTGCTGGAAGGATGGTGGATAGGCTGGCAGAATTTGTTGAGGAGAAGGTTGTGACTGTACTGGGTGTGAAGAACGAGCTCAAGAGGCTGCAGCGAAGAATGGAGAGGATCAAGCGTGTACTTCAGGATGCAGAGCGAAAGCGCATCCAATCGAAACTTATTGCAGGCTGGGTGGGGGAGCTCAAAGATGTTGTGTATGATGTCGATGACATCATTGACCTCTGCAGATTCGAGGGTGGAAAGTTGCTGGGTGACCAACCATCTAAATCATCTGAACCATCAACGGCACGCTGCAACTTCTCTTCCACATCAACGGCACGCTGCAACTTCTCTTCCATGTTCTCTTGCTTCACTGGAGTCCGTTTCCGCCATGAGATTGGTGGCACAATTAAAAAACTCAATGAGAGATTGGATGAGATATCCAAGGTAACATCGAACCTTAACCTACTTCAAAATGAACAAGATGTTCAGGTCACTAGAGTAAATCCTCGCCAGACCTCATCAGTTGTAGATCTGTCTGATATAGTTGGGGGGGAAATTCAACGTGCCAGTGAGAATCTCATAGAGTTGATAGTTAAGAAAGATGAACAAAGATGCCGAGTCATTGCAGTTACAGGAATGGGTGGAATTGGGAAGACCACTCTTTCTCAAAATATTTTTAATCACCAGCAGCTGCAGTCTGAGTTTTCTATAAAAGTATGGGTATGCATCTCACAAAATTTCTCGGAGACTGGCTTGCTTAAAGAGATAATAAGAGGAGCTGTGGGGAAGCACGGAGATGCTGAAAGTAAAGAGCTCCTAACTTTTGTGGAAAATGCTGAAAGTAAAGAAGAGCTCCTAACTTTGCTGAAAACTGCTGTTTCGGGAAAGCACATCTTTTTAGTATTGGATGATGTATGGCGGGCAGATGTATGGGTTAGTTTGCTACGAAATCCACTACAGAGCGGAGCCCTTACTAGCCGAATCCTAGTTACAACCAGAGATCAAAATGTTGCACTGCAGATGAGGCCGGCACACATTCATCCTATACAACTGTTGACTGAAGAATCTGGTTGGGAGTTGCTCTGTAAGTGTATATTTGTCAATGATGGGGAGGAGGAAATGCAGAGCTTGAGAGATGTAGGGATTGAAATTGTTAAAAAATGCCATGGTCTTCCTCTAGCAATTAAGACCATAGCTGGTGTCTTAACAACAAAGGAGAGAAGGCGGGGAGAATGGGAAAAAATTCTAAAAAAGGATGCATGGTCTATGGACAATCTACCTGAAGATTTGCGGGGGGCTTTGTACCTGAGCTATGAGGATTTACCCTCGCACCTGAAGCAGTGCTATCTTTTCTGCTCCTTATTCCCAGAGGATTTTATATTTTATCGACAAGATGTAGTCAACTACTGGATTGTGGAAGGGTTTGTAGACACACAAAAGGATTCGTTCTTGGAACTGTCAGACGACTGCTTTGAAGAGCTAGTTAGGAGGAATCTTATTGAGAATGCGTGGGGTAGAAATTATAAAATGCATGATCTCTTGCGATCACTAGCTCAGTTTATGGCACAAGATGAAAGCTTTTGTGGAGAAGTAGACGAGTTAGCCAAAATCCCCACCCCAGCCAAGCTTCGCCGACTGAGAATTACTGATCAAAAGCTAGAGGTCATCCCTGATCCGTTACTAGAGCAGAAGAACTTGAGGACAATGTTTCTAGAGGGATGTCCCACGAATGGGAACGACTTGTTTGGTAGATTTTCATTTCTTCGTTTCTTAGTACTAAATGACTCTGGAATTGAGTACATTCCGGATGCTTTGGGCAATCTAATACACCTGAGGCTTTTGGATCTTGACCGCACAGAAGTATCCAGATTACCTGAATCTATAAGATATCTTACAAACCTACAAGTTCTAAATCTTCAAGCATGTCGCTCGCTCCACGTCCTTCCCGAAGGCATTACTCGATTGTGCAATTTATGGTTTCTTAGTCTTAATGGGACACCCCTTTCTTTCATGCCAGCTGGAATGGGGAGATTGGAACAACTACGAATTGTCACAAAGTTTGTTGTGGGAGAAAATAGCATCAGGACAGGTGAACGACCAGAACAAGGCCACAGCTGCAGCTGCAGCTTGTTGGAAGAGTTGGCGTCTCTCATGCAGCTTAGAGAGTTGTGTGTGTATAATTTGCAGAATGCGGTGGTGGCACAGAAGGGACAGCTGGTGCTTAGGAATAAACCTCACCTTAAGCGCTTACGGTTGAGCGGCACTGATGCCAATGGAGTAATTGTTGAGCAGAGTGAGGAGGCGACCCATAAAATTGAAGAGGTCTTTGAGGAGTTGTTTCCACCACCATGTTTAGAAAGCTTAGATATCACTGAATACTTTGGTCGTGGGTTTCCAAGTTGGATGATGTCATCTCCATTGGGAACTTATCTTCCCCAACTCAGAAGCTTGGATCTCACTAATTGCAGAGGAGTCGAAGAACTTCCACCACTGGGTCTGTTGCCTGAATTGAGACATCTTCTTATCGAAAACGCCTCAGGAGTTGCAACCATTGGCCCTGAATTTTTTGGCAGAAGTAGTGCTGCTTCAGTGCCCTTCCCAAAACTTGAAACTCTCAAGATTGCAAGAATGCCAAAATTGCAAGAATTGTTATTTTGTGGAGAAGGGGAAGAACTGATCGTACTTCCACGGCTACAAAAGCTGGCGGTTTATCGCTGCTCTAAATTGGAATGGATTCGCAGGGGGCTGAAGCAGTCTCCCTTGGAGAAGTCAAGCATAGAAGATGCTGGCCTGGAACAAATATCTCGTCTTCCGGACTGGCTGTCAGTAGTAGGATGCCCGTCATTGAAATGTGTTGAGAACATGGATGGATTGAGAGGATGACTCTGGAGGGAGGATTATAGGATGGAATGTCACCCGGAGAGTGGCTGCTGAGCCTGCTTCAACAACAGAAACATCAGGATGATAACTTCCAAGTGGAGTTGTGTTGAGAACATGGATGGAATGAGAATCTAATGAAGAGATGCCTAAAGGGATGCGAATACTGCCCAATCATCCAGAACATTAGCAGTGAATGCCTACTCAGGTCTAGATGGGCATCTGCTCTTCGCCAAGGAACCCTTTGTTTGTGATACCAACCTCTCTCTCTCTCTCTCTCTCTCCCCCTCTCCTCTCTCTCTCTCTCAAAAGGATCTTTTTATAGATTTTTATGTAGATTAAAATTTATTATTATAAGTCTTTCCATTACTCTTGAGAAATTCTGGTCACCTCCAGACAACTTATTTCTAGGCTAATCCAGTTTGTCAGTGTTCCAGAGCTGTAAAATTAGTTGGATTGATTATATTTCCGCCTGCGAGTAATTTAAACTATGATAGATGTGTATTGATTGTGTATTTAAGCATGAAATGTGCTTGCTCATCACTCTAACTATGTCAATGTGTTTTTGGTATTAACTTTGTCTTTTGGTAGCAGTTTAGTGTTCGGCAATGGCATTGAAGGATCCGGGGCTCCATCCCAAAAGACTAGTCTATTGGGTGGAGTTGCCCAAATACTTATAAGCCCAAGACCATCCCCACGTCTAGCCGATGTGGGACTATTTGTTCGACCCAAACCCAACAATCCCCCCCTCGAACAAAGAGTCTCCCTGCAAGCTCTACTATCTTCACACCGGAAGATCAAATGCTCCATCGAGATACCGACTGCTGTCGGTCACTCCTCTTCACTCCTTTGCACTGCGGTGCCAAATTTTCTCGAGAGCCAATTATTAGCTTTACAGGGGCTTATTGCGCTTTATTTTTTTCATTTCATTTTTTCGCCAGTGGGGTGGGTAGGCAGGCCTAATGCGTCTTTGCGTCATTGGGGTATCTATTATACCGTCGAACATCACCCACACACACGACTAATTTCGGGGCATGGCTCTGATACCAATTGTTAGACTCGGGGCTCCATCCCAAAAGACTAGTCTATTGGGTGGAGTTGCCCAAATACTTATAAGCCCAAGACCATCCCCACGTCTAGCCGATGTGGGACTATTTGTTCGACCCAAACCCAACAGGCATGACACAAAGTTGTTAATGGGTTGGCGATGATGTAAGAAGTCCTAGGTTCAAGTTGAGGCTACAGTCTTTGTTTGAAAAAGAAAAAAGAAACGCCAACTGTTGTTAAATGGGCTATAGCCCATTACAGCAGTTAAATGGGCATGGTTTGAAAAGAAAGCCCATCAGTGTCATGGACTTTCAATGCCTGGTTACCATTTTTCTGAACAGCTACCTTTGGACCGTGTCCCCGCATGTGGTATTTCCGTCAGGTCTTGTGGGTTCGAGGGCGGGGGGCTGCCTTCGTCTTGAGACCACTATAGTCTCAAGACACAGAGCCTGAAGCCCGCAACTTGACATCATTGCAGTCTCAAGACGCAGAGCCTGAAGCCCGCATCTGTAGAGTTCAAAAGCCGCACCTAGAAAGATTCAGAGTCGGCACCTGAAACGCGAGGTTCGAAGCCCGCGTTCCAATTACAAAGAAGCTCTGCGTCTCGATTATAACTGCCCTCATTACTGGGTCAATTACTGCCCACATAATGAGAGGAGTTCACCCCCATTATGGAGGGTTTTTAGGGGACAATTCTACCCCTGAAACCCCTATAAATAGCTCAGTTTGCTATTGAAGAGGGATCGAAAATTTTGGTCGTAAGTCTTGGAAAAAACCAGAATCTCTAGCTGAGAAATACAAAAGAGTTTAACTCTTCTAACAACTTGCTGAGTACAAATTTGTTCTTACCCCAAGTCTCTTTGAGATTTTATTGGACAGGAGCTATGCTACTCCGTCAATAGTCCGAAGAGAAGATTCCCAGAAGCTTGTGACATTCACCCGGTCAACGGAAAATAAGATTCACTTTCCACCGTCACATCAAGAACCCAACATTAAACAAAGAGAAGATTTGAACTTGAATATCTTCTCTCTCTTGTAATCGGGATTGTTTGAGATTGTTGTAATCTTTCATTGATTTAAGAAAATTTTATTACGATCCTCCAAAAAATTTTCCGGACTAAATAAGAGATGGCGACTCCGCTGGGGACAAATTTCTCTACTGATGAGCAAGTCGTGGCGCAAGGTGACGTCACCTGCATGAGAAAAATGGTCGAATCTCTTGTCGTAGAATTCGACTAGGCAAAATATGAAGAGTTCCTCTCTTCCGGCTCAAAGAGCCCTAGGGCGCGACAGTACCGCAAAGTCTCCTCAGAGATCCGCTCTCAGGTCCCTTCGGAGGCTTCCCTGAATGCGGTATGTGCATTGTGCATGCATGTCTCCAAGTTATATGGCTAAATGGGATTGGTTGTTTTCTACAAACACTTGATTTTACTAGTAAAATGGAGACAGATTTTATTCAGAAGAAGACATAAAAAATAGTTTTTTTTGTTTTTTAAAAGAGATATTTTGCAACAGTTTGAAGCCAAATGGAGGGATTAGGTAGACGATGGAGGGAGAATTTATTTTTTGACAGGTATATTGATCTCGTAAGCATATCCATCAACATTTCTATAGCTATATCTCTATTAACCAAGTTTTTCCTTTCGATTCTGCAGCTATGAGATGCATTTATCTCTGACACTAAGATACATATTGTAATATCCCCTATTTAATAGTACCATATTATTTTTATTAATATTTACCTAATTCTACCTATTATCTTATTATTATTAATTAACTTGATTTAGTATCATTATTAATATTATTATTATTAATGACTTGTAGACTCTTATTGCTTATATTTAGTTATTTTAAATTATTATTAATGGGTAGTTGTTCTTGATTTCAATTATTGATATTATTATTATTATCCATATCTTTTCCTTTCCCTAGCCCATAACCCATTATCATTGAGATCCTTACCCATTAACCCGAAACCCGCCAACCTAATAACCTAAAACCCAATCCTAATCCTAATCCAAATCCTATCTTATCAAATGTTTTCATAAATCTTAACTAATCCTAATCTAAATCCTAACTACGCAGTTTGAACCCAACTGAGATTCTGATTTCTAAAATCCCCTCAAGCAGTTTGAACCCAACTGAGATTCTGATTTCTAAAATTCTTAATAGCCTATAAAAAGTCTAAACTACTTTTCTTTTCTACCTCCAAAGAAAAACCATGAACCAACTCTCCCCACGTCCTTCTTTTTTCTCCTCAAGCGGAGCATGAACAAAAGGAATCTTGAAGTACAGAGATGGAAGAACATGCTAGGGGAGATCAAATCTAAGTAAGTAATCTATTTTCTCAAAATTTATTTGATATAAATAGTTTATTAAAATCTTGTCTATACTATGATCTCCATGAATAATTTTATACATCAAAAACCCAATCACAAATCCAACAAAAATACATGTGAAGATATACCAACTCAAAATTCGAATTTACATATTTTTTTGGAATTTTTTATAAAAGATTTTCAAAAGAATTAATTAAAAAATATTTCCTTGGCCTCTGCCACACAGACCCATTTAGGGGTCTGTGCGGGCCACCCGGGTGCAGACCGCACCCGGTCTGTATCCTCGGTGCACAGTGTGCTGGGCCGGCCTACTGTGCACAACCCTTAAAAAAAAATTATTAACAGATCAGCCCAGACCCGGCCTGGCCTGGCGTGGGCAGGGCTGCCACATCAGGCCTGGGCTTGTTCCAAAAAAACAAAAAACAAAAAAACAAAGAAAAAAGAAAATTCGGACATCTGTATAAAAAAAAGAAAGAAAAAAAAGAAAAAGAGAAAGAGAGAAAGGTGAATTTGCATATTAAAATAATTTATTAAAAATATTAAAAAAATAGAGAAAAATATAAATTATATTCTACAATACTTAACTTTCTAAGATAAAAATTTTAGATAAATACCAACATGAATTAACTCAAATCACTCACTTTAAAGCCATCTTCCTTAATGGTAAATTCAGACCCGTTAGGTATTTTAATGGTTTAAAGCCTATAAAAAAATCCAACAAAAATTAAAAATTGGTTTAAATCAAACCTACTAAATTCATTAGACCCTGAGGATCATATTCCTTACCCCAAACTAATTAGTTAAGATTAAAACTTCTTAAAACTCCCAAGTAAAATATCTTTTAAAAATCTTACAATTTTCATTTAAATGAACAATGTAGATTTATCGGGGCCTTATGATTTCAGTGCTTTAGACTTGGGATCGAGTTCAGGTGAGTATTTCTTTTCTTTATATAATTTTATTTAATTTTGTCGTGAGTGTTCTTTTCCTCCTTCAGTTAAACAAGGATTTTGTGATAAATGATTTTATATTGTTGTGTAATTATGTTACTAAAATTTACTGAGATTATATTTTTGAGTGCTGCTCTTGTATTGCTTCTTTATTTATTGTTGTCAGTTACCTGTAACATTTCATGTGATCATCTGATTTATTTTATCAGTGTGATTACCTGTATTCCTTCATGAGACATCGGTAAGTGCTCATCCTATTTATTTAGTTCATATGAGTGTTTATCAATATCATTACGTGTGTGGAGGATTATTATTTTTGGTTCTAGGCTAGTTGTCGTACATCTTAGACTATGACTTGGATTGATTTGAGATTGGCCTGATTCATATTTACAGACTTATTTGAGATATTTATCGAACATTAATTTAATGATACTTTAGATGAGAATTCATTTAAACAATAAAGGTAGATTAAATAAGATGTTAACTTAAGACTGATTTACCTTGATGCTTGGATTTATATATGGACCTAGAGTTCAACTTGAGATTTGCATGGGATCTTGATTCATATTTAGATGAGTAGTTGGATTCTGATCATATAGGAGAATATCTTATCTTGATTTTGATCTATCATATGATACTGATTTTGGATTATTAATTGCAAGTATTTTATTTAGATATATTCACTGATAAATTATCTGAGTAAAGATGTTTATTGATATCGAGGTTGAGTACAAAGACTTTACAGATTTCATATAGCTTGAGGATGTCCCACTCCTTAGTTATTATCTTGATTGGGATTGGAACTATTGGTGATGTTACTTAAACAATAATTATATTTGGATCTTGGATTTGACTGGTTCATGATGGCAGTTATACGAGTTGATATTTGAGTGACATTATCAGTTGATTTGATTATTTTTATTGTTGGTAAAACATGTGAGAGTTTGGTTAGATATTGATGATTGATTAACTTGGAGATTCTTTATTAAAAGAATGAGATATTGGACTTGGATTCGTTAGTAGACTCGATTGAGTTAGAGTTGACCTTGGGTTGAGGAGTAGACGTATATTGGTTTGACCTGACCTGGTGGCATGTATATGCATAATTGACTAGTTACTTGAATTTCTGGATCTTGTGTTTGAACTTAATGGAAGTGAGAGTGTATGATGGCCTTAATTAAGATTGGATAGTGATGATTGGTTGGATATAGATGAGTATGTATTTTATATATTGGGACTTGGATATATCGATGACTTTGAGGATCTGAGTTGGTTAAATATTTTGCCCGGATTGTTCTATTCATGCCAGTAGGTCATTACTTATTCTGATATCATGATTTACCTGGCAAACTTGACTAATTATACATGACATTTACCTGATAACTATAATGTCCATGTTACCATAATTGCTGGGAAAATATTGTATACGGTAACAACACTCTTATGTTTTACTTGTTACATGTCCTGTTATACTGGTATCTTGTTCACTGACATTGCATATCCTGTTATACCGGTATCCTGATTACACATGTTGATGTTGTTACCCACCGAGTTATCCCAGTGGTCTAGGTAACATGTACATTAAATAATCTTGATAATCTACATAACCTGATATTAAACAACTTACACTGGGATTGGGGAGATTGATGGAGAAGACAGCGCCTGTATTTTGGGTAGACCTTGAATATAGGTTGCGCAGTCGAAAGAGAGTTCCACTGCAGGGTTCCCGTGGGGTGACTGACACCCCGTCTTGTTATTGTTCATGTTATACATGTTCCTGACTACCTAGCGGTAGGGCCTGGTTCAGCGCTAGGAGTCTGGGCCATGGTCCCGGGTATGTATGGGACCCACTTAAAGCATGGACAATGTCTCCAACCGATCATTTTCAATAACTTAGGACCTCGATTATCATGTGTGATAGGCGCAGTATGGGATGCGTCTATTATAGGTGGCAATTGGTGTTCGCTGACATAATAATAATAAACTGTTAGTAATGTATTGTAATTGATTGTCTTTGCCTGATACATGTATGTAGTTGGACACCCGATGTTACACCTGACCTGATTGGACATCTGACTCTAGTACTGACTGACTCTACCTGTCTGATATATAGATTGTGATAGACACATGTTTTAATACCCGATTGGACATATACTCTACTATGTGATATTCATATTTCTATTTATTTACTTTATTCATGCTATTTTTTATTCCGGTATATATATATATATATATATATATATATATATATATATATATATATATATATATATATATATATATATATATATGTATATAGAGAGAGAGAGAGATGTATATCAGCCTGCAGCTGAGAGAACTCTGTCAGCCTGCGGTGACGTGGCTCAAGATTTGTCACCCCACTAACTTGCGGCCCGCTTATAGGAAGAAGTTAAATTACTAGATACCCCTTATGAAAAGCTACTCTGTCGGTAAAAGACAGTGGATATGTATAGTTTATTATATTTTTATATTTTATGACGTTATTCAATTTTTGTGACAATTATCTTTTATAACTGCGGCCAAACTGCCAACATTTTTTTATTAAATCACGAAACTAATTTGAATGCTTCTTTAATTTTTTTTATCTGATTTGATATTTAATGATTTTTAATATAGTCGCAGTTTACTTTTTTCGCATGTAATGTATAATGCGATCAAGGACCCGACTATGGTCGCAGTACTTAACGAGAGCGATAGTATAATCGCAGTTTATGTATTATTCTATATTTTTTGTTCTTCATTTCTGATGTTGTCTGATCCTCCTATGAACTATTAAATTGGTTTTTACATATAGTATGCGGTCATGGACTGCGACTATGGTCGCACTACTTAACGAGAGCGATAGTATAATCGCAGTTTACGTATTATTTTATATTTTTTGTTCTTCATTTCTGACTGTTGTCTGATCCTCCTATGAACTATTAAATTGGTTTTTACATATAGTATGCGATCATGGACTGCGACTATGGTCGCACTACCGCGACTATGGTCGCAGTACTTAACGAGAGCGATAGTATAATCGCAGTTTACGTATTATTTTATATTTTTTGTTCTTCATTTCTGACTGTTGTCTGATCCTCCTATGAACTATTAAATTGGTTTTTACATATAGTATGCGATCATGGACTGCGACGATGGTCGCACTACCGCGACTATGGTCGCCGTACTTAATGAGAGCGATAGTATAATCGCAGTTTACGTATTATTTTATATTTTTTGTTCTTCATTTCTGACTGTTGTCTGATCCTCCTATGAACTATTAAATTAGTTTTTACATATAGTATGCGATCATGGACTGCGACTATGGTCGCACTACCGCGACTATGGTCGCAGTACTTAACGAGAGCGATAGTATAATCGCAGTTTACGTATTATTTTATATTTTTTGTTCTTCATTTCTGACTGTTGTCTGATCCTCCTATGAACTATTAAATTGGTTTTTACATATAGTATGCGATCATGGACTGCGACTATGGTCGCAGTACCCTCGACTGCATTTTTCTTGATGATTTTTTTTTTGCTAAGTTAAATATAATAACGGTGAATAAGTATTGATTCTATAGTCGCAGTTTACGTATGTTTTTATATGTTTTGCTTATAAAGTATGAATTATTTTTACTTATTGCATGCGTAGTAGCACTGCGACTATGGTCGCAGTGTTTAAGAACAGCAGTCGCAGTTTGATATATAATTAAAAGAGCTTATAAGTTAATACAGTGAGAAAGAGACCTTACAAAAAAAGAGAATTAAAAGCTTTTAAAAGAAGACAAAATAAGGTTGAATATCAGAAGATCAGGAAATCCTAATCCTCGTCATTATCACCATCATAAGCAAATTCGTCGTCTTCATTCTTCTGCTCTTCTTGTTCATCACTTATTTCCTCATCATCTTCCTGTTTTTGAGGTTTTTTTGTTTCACCGATAAACTCCCAGAATGGATCGTCTCTATCAAGCTCTTCGTCTGACCCGTTGCGAGAAAGCGAGCCTACAGCATCAGAGGACATGCTTTCATCAAGCATGTCTCCGTCAAGTGGCAGAGGAATAATGTCTTCCTCACTAACCCACATGAAAACTTCATTATCCTCATGAATAGGATGATCAGTTAATACATTATTTGATGTAGTGAGATAGTCAAAAGGAGTGAAGTCCAGACTGGTATCAGATTCACTAGAATATCCTGAAGAAAAAGGACCGGTGGGGGAACGATTGAAGTTGAAATCTAAGTGTTCAGAGGAAGAAGATGGGGAAGACATGATTCAAGAATGAATTGTTTTTTGGAAGTTTTTGAAATCAAATTGAAAAGGAAGAGCAAAAATATAGTTTTTAGGTATGAGATAATATATTAGTTACAAGCATTATATAAAGGTCAATATTGCGGAAGAACATTAATAGTAATAATAATTGTTACAGGTGACGGTTGAGTATGGGAGGAAGTGGTAAAAAAAAATTAAATATTTAATTGAAGATTTATTGCGGGAGAATCCGAAGAGTTTCTTTTGCCAGAGGTTTAATACTTGAAGTACAAATTAACTTTTTATAGAATTGTTTGCCTATATCTTTAGATTACGTATGGTGCACATCTTTCCTTTATCGATATTAACATTAGTGCATCTCTTTTTTCTAGACTGTTGTTGTATCACGGTAGAAAGAATATTAATTACTTTCATTTAATTCAGTGTAATTAATATAGTATTTTTTATAAGATGTGATGTACGCGAACTGATCTCAGGGTCGCATGGCTAATCTACTTTTTAAAAATATAAAAAATCTTTTACATAAGGCATGCGAAAGAAGATTGCGACTTTGGTCGCAGTACTGAAGGAGGTCGCATTGCTGTACGATAGAATGCGACTAGGGTCGCAGACGTTATATAAAAAAGTTTTGTTATACTATGACTGCGACTAGTGACTGCGACTGTGTCGCAGTTGTCATATAAAATTGAAAGTTATATTGTATTAAGTCTGCGACCATGGCATGTTTTTTAAATTTTCAATGCTTCTGCTTATTTTACATTATGTTGATCCAAAATTTTTTTTAATTATATTTTTCGATGTAGTAAAATTATAAATTTTATAACTGTAGATATATTCAACTAAAATTTTGTTTGTTGATGACTTTATTCCAGTTTAGAATTAAAAAAGGGGTATTTTTGTCAATTTGTTTCACGATTGTTTAGGCGGGATCTTTTTGATTTTTTTGGCGCCTACACTCTGCGGCCGATATGTGGCATATATTCAGCCACGTCCCGCCGGCTGAGAAACTCTCTCAGCCTGCCGGCTGAGGTACAGTAACCCCATATATATATATATATATATATATATATATATATATATATATATATATATATATATATATATATATATATATATATATATATATATATATATATATATATATTTTCTTTATTTGCTCACATGTTATATTAGGCATGTCAATGGGTCGGGTTCGGGGCGGTACAGGTGGTACTATACCCGGACCCGTTTACCCAAGAGGGTACCATACCCGTCCCATTTACCTGCGGATCCAGAAGGTGGGTTTCCATACCCGGACCCGCTGTACCCGCGGGTCCAGACCTGTTTACCTAGACCCATAACAAAAAAAAACATAAACAAATACAGTAATAAAAACACATGAAGAGAGGGAAAAAAATTTGTAAAGAGAAAGAAAGCATGTTTTAATATCAATAAAAGATGAAATGCAACCAGGTGCAAGAGGTGGAGGGAAAATTTTCGATGAAAGACTCTAATAAAGAAAAAAATTTAAAGCAAGGCCCCCAAATTTATTTGAAAAAACACAACAATAGAATCACCCACTAATCAACCAACAGTCTTCAACATTTAAAGTACAAAGGGATCATTTACTGATAGAGTCTTAAGAGGGTTTTAATTCTATTAGTATTATTTATATTTATGTTTTGAAATGGGTAAATGGGTAATCGGGTCTGGTTCAAATAAAATCAGACCCATCCCATTTAATACTCGGGTATACGGGTATACGGGTAAACGGGTATGGGTCCAGAGCAACCCTTTCCATACCCGCTTAATCGGGTCGGGTCCGGGTCGGGTCCGGGTCTGGACCCGACCCATTGACAGGCCTATGTTATATGCACATGAACTTTCCAGTTTATTCTTATACATTCACTAGGAGTTTTGACTCCCTGGATTTGCATATCCAGATCCGTGGATATTTAGTGCTGATCAATTTTTAGAGAGGATCACAGGCATCTTGAGGAGTCAGAGTTCTCTCTTACTCGATCATCTTTTCTCGGTATTTTTGGCTCTTATTTATTCCATAGCTTTCATGATTCTATACATTGGACTCATGCTTATTCCATTTCCTTTTCATATGTCATAATGCAGTGATATTGATTTATCGTAGTAGATTTTATAGCTTATTCAGGTTATTTTAGGCTTAGCGTGTATACGTGTGGTATTTTTCTCACGTATATACGTCGCCGACTCTCGTCGCGACTCCGTTTTCACGTATTTTGGGAAGCGGGGCGTGACAGGGTTTTCGTTGTATCAGAGCTAGGTTTGACATAAAAAGAGAATCTAGATCTTACCAGTAACTGGAAACAAGTTATAGTTATACTCCAATAAACATATACTATTCACATGATGATACTGAGCCCACTTGAGAATTGATCGTCCTCCCTTTTGGAATTCATCGCTTGAATCACTTGATATCCCTGATTCCAACTCTTCTTCTAAAGTAATCTTGGCTTCATCTTGATTCTTATTCTTCTTCCCGATTTCATTTCCTGATCTTGTCTCTTGGAATTGGTCACTCTATTTTGAAGCCGGTAACGAAGATTAGAGCGAGAAGCGGAAGCGAGTGGACCCATGATACAGTGTGAAGCAGCATGAAAGTTTTATCTTCTCCCTTAATCTTCATTTCCTATCATTCCCTGCTTTATCAAAATTTCGAAGATGAAATTTTTATAAGGTGGGTAGAATGTAATATCCCCTATTTAATAATACCATATTATTATTTATTAACATTTACCTAATTCTACCTATTATCTTATTATTATTAATTAACTTGATTTAGTATCATTATTAATAATATTATTATTAATGACTTGTAAACTCTTATTGCTTATATTTAGTTATTTTAAATTATTATTAATGGGTAGTTGTTCTTGATTTCAATTATTGATATTGTTATTATTATCCATATCTTTTCCGTTCCATAGCCCATAACCCATTACCATTGAGATCCTTACCCATTAACCCGCAACCCACCAATCTAATAACCCAAAACCCAATCCTAATCCTATCTTATCAAAAATTTTCATAAATCTTAACTAATCCTAATCTAAATCCTAACTACTCAATCATGCAGTTTGAACCCAACTGAGATTCTGATTTCTAAAATCCCTAATAACCTATAAAAAATCTAAACTACTTCTCTTTTCTATCCCAAAAGAAAAACCATGGCCCAACTCTCCCCGTCTCCTTCTTTCTTTTCTCCTCAAGCGGAGCATGAACAAAAGGGATCTTGAAGTGCAGAGATGGAGGATCATGTTAGGGGAGATCAAATCCAAGTAAGTAATCTATTTTCTCAAAATTTATCTGATATAAATAGTTTATTAAAATCATGTCTATGCTATGATCTCCATGAAAAATTTTATACATCAAAAACCCAATCACAAATCCAACAAAAATACATATGAAGATATATCAACTCAAAATTTGAATTTACATATTTTTTTCAGAATTTTTACAAAAGATTTTCAAAAAACATTAATTAAAAAAAGTTTTCCCTTGGCCTCTGCCGCACAGACCCATTTATGGGTCTGTGCGGGCCAGCCGGGTGTAGACCGCGCCCGGTATGTATCCTCGGTGCACAGTGGGCTGGGCTGGCCCACTGTGCACAGCCCTTAAAAAAAATTATTAACATGCCGGCCCAGACCCGGCATGGCCTAGGCTGGCCTGGCCCGGGCCTGACCTGGGCAGGGCTGGCCTAGCCCGGCTGGGCCACAGCAGGCCTGGGCCTGTTCAAAAAAAAAACAAAAAAACAAAGAAAAAAGAAAATTCAGACCAGGCCTGGGCTGGCCTGGTCCGGCCTGGGCTCTGGATACATCTGTATAAAAAAAAAGAAAGAAAAGAAAGAAAAAGAGAAAGAGAGAAAGGTGAATTTGCATATTAAAATAATTTATTAAAAATATAAAAAATAGAGAAAAATATAAATAATATTCTACAATACTTATACTTTCTAAGATAAAAATTTTAGATAAATACCAACATGAATTAACTTAAATCACTCACTTTAAAGCCATCTTCTTAATGGTAAATTCAGACCCGTTAGGTATTTTAACGGTTTAAAGCCTATTAAAAATCTAACAAAAATTAAAAATTGGTTTAAACTAAACCTACTAAATTCATTAGACCCTGAGTATCATATAACCCCCAAACTAATTAATCAAGATTAAAACTTCTTAAAACTCCCAAGTAAAACATCCTTTTAAAAATCTAACAATTTCTATTGAAATGAACCATGTAGATTTATCGGGGCTTTATGATTTCAGTGCTTTGGACTTGGGATCGAGTTTAGGTGAGTGTTTCTTTTCTTTGTGTAATTTTATTTAATCTTGTCATGAGTGTTCTTTTCCTCCTTCGGTTAAATAAGGATTTTGTGATAAATGATTTTATATTGTTGTGTAATTATATTACTAAAATTTACAGAGATGATATTTGTAAGTGTTTGCTCTTGTATTGCTTCTTTATTTATTGTTGTCAGTTACCTGTATCATTTCATGTGATTATCTGATTTATTTTATCAGTGTGATTACCTGTATTCTTTCATGAGACATCGGTAAGTGCTCACCCTATTTAGTTAGTTCATATGAGCGTTATCAATATCATTACGTGTGTGGAGGATTATTATTTTTGATTCTAGGCTAGTTGTCGTACACCTTAGACTATGACTTGGATTGATTTGAGATTGGCCTGATTCATATTTGCAGACTTATTTGAGGTATTTATCGGACATTTATTTAATGATACTTCAGAAGAGAATTTATTTAGACAATAAGGGTGGATTAAATAAGATGTTAACTTACGACTGATTTACCTTGATACTTGGATTTATATATGGACCTTGAGCTCAACTTGAGATTTGCATGGGATCTTGAGTCATATTTAGATGAGATTAATAATAGTTAGATTCTGATCATATGAGAGAATATCTTACCTTGATTTTTTATCTATCATATGATACTGATTTTAGATTATTAGTTGCAAGTATTTTATTTGGATATATTCACTGATAAATTATCTGAGTAATGCTATTTATTGACATCGAGGTTGAGTACAGAGACTTTCCAGATTTCATGTAGCTTGAGGATGTCTCACTCCTTAGTTATTATCTTGATTGGGATTAGAATTATTGGTGATGTAACTTAAACAATAATTATATTTAGATCTTGAATTTGACTGGTTCATAATGACAGTTATACGAGTTGATATCTGAGTGACATTATCAGTAGATTTGATTATATATTGATGGTAAAACAGGTGAGAGTTTGGTTAGATATTGCTGATTGATTAATTTAGAGATTCTTTATTAAAAGAACGAGATATTGGACTTGGATTTGTTAGAAGACTCGATTGAGTTGGAGTTGACCTTGGGTTGAGGAGTAGACGTAGATTGTTTTGACCTGACCTGACGGCATTTATATGCATAATTGACTAGTTACTTGAATTTCTGGATCTTGTGTTTGAACTTAATGGAAGTGAGAGTGTATGATGGTTTGAATTAAGATTGGATAGTAATGATTGGTTGGATATAGATGAGTATGTATTTTATATATTGGGACTTGGATATATCGATGACTTTAAGGATCTGATTTGATTAAATATTTTGCCTCGATTATTCTATTCATGCCACTTATTCTGAATATCATGATTTACCTGGCGAACTTGACTAATTATACATGACATTTACCTGATAACTATAATGTCCATGTTACCATAATTGCTGGGAAAATATTGTATACAGTAATAACAATCTCATGTTATACTTGTTACATGTCCTATTATACTGGTATCCTGTTCACTGACATTGCATATCCTGTTATACCGGTATCCTGATTACACATATTGATGTTGTTACCCACCGAGTTATCCCAGTGGTCTAGGTAACATGTACATTAAATAATCTTGATAATCTAAATAACCTGATATTAAACAACTTACACTGGGATTGGGAAGATTGATGGAGGAGACAGCGTTTATATTTTGGGTAGACCTAGGATATAGGTTGCGCAGCCGAAAAAGGATTCCACTGCAGGATTCCCGTGGGGTGACTAGCACCCTGTCCTGTTCTTATTCCTATTATACATGTTCCTGACTACCTAGCACTAGGGCCTGGTTCAGCGTCAGGAGTCTGGGCTGTGGTCCCGAGTATGTACGGGACCTACCTAAAGTATGAATAATGTCTCAAACCGATCAGTTTCAATAACTTAGAACCTCGATTGTCATGTGTGATAGGCGTAGTATGGGTTGTGTCTATTACATGTGGCAATTGGTATTCGCTAACATAACAATAATAAACTGTTCATAATGTACTGTAATTGATTGACTTTGCCTGATACTTATATGTATGTTGGACACCTGATGTTACACCTGACCTGATTGGACATCTGATTCTAATACTGACTGACTCTACCTGCCTGATATAAAATTGTGATAGACACCTATTTGAATACCCGATTGGACATATACTCTACTATGTGCTATCCACATTACTATCTAATTACTTATTAATGATATTTCTTATTTCGGCATATATATTTTCTTTATCTGCTCACATGTTATATGCACATGCACTTTCCAGTTTATTCTTATACATTAACTAGGAGTTCTGACTCTCTGGATTTGCATATCCAGATCCGTGGATATTTATTGCTGATTAGATTTTTGGAGAGGATCGCAGGCATCTTGAGGAGTCAGAGTTCTCTCTTACTCGATTATCTTTTCTCGGAATTTTTCTCTCTCTTATTTATTCCAATACTTTCATGATTCTATGCATTGGACTCATGCTTATTCCATTTTCTTTTCATATGTCATCATTGTGTTAGATATTTATATGTCATATTGTAGTGATATTGATTTATTATAGTAGATTTTATAACTTGTTTAGATTACTTTAGGCTTAGCGTGTATGCGTGGGGTATTTTCCTTGCGTATATACGTCGCTGACTCTCGTTACGACTCTGTTTCTACGTATTTTGAGAAGCGGGGCATGACACATATTCTGTTAGTGCAGTGTTAGAACTCATTGCTTGCTCTTTGCAAGCTTTTTCTAACTAATTCATAAGAAAGGATGTTTTTTGGTGTTCCTTCTGGCTCTCATAATTTGTCTCAGCATGGAAGTGTGTTAACGGTATGAATATATTTTATAAAAGTGGCATATTCTAATTTTTTTCTCATCTCTCTCTCTCTCTCTCTCTCTCTCTCTCTCTCTCTCTCTCTCTCTCTCTCTCTCTCTTATTTTTTATTTTTTATTTTTATGTGGAACATTTCTGGATCAGAGAATGGTGTGATTCCTTTTATACTCTGGTTATTCCTAAACATGCGCTTTTATATTAAGTCGTTTAACTAATCAAATACTCTTTATTGGCAGTTGGTGTTGACCCTCATTGCTAGTTTTTACAATTGAAAAGGTTCTAATGCAGGTAAAAAAGCTAGTTTTACATCATGGTTCTTGTAAGTACATTCCCCTCTGATTGCAATTCTTTTCGGTTGATACGTAAATTTCATAGCCTCTTTCAAGTAATTGTTTCTACTACAGGGTCTTGATTAGATGCATTCTGTGTAAAGATTTCTATGACAAGTATAGTTTAATTGATTAAACTACTTTGATATTGTGCATTTTTTCTGTAAAGACAGAATTAATAGAAAGATGGTGCTAAAGGGATGTGCCTGAGGTAAGGTCACTAGAATGAGAAAATTTGTACAAATTTCGTTGACAATCTGTGCATTGTTTGTGACTGTTTGTTAACTTTGTGGCAGTGGGGAGACTACTAGAAGAACCGTGCTATATGGCCGTCCATAGATCTAGCAAACTTCATAGAGTCTGAAACTTTTAAATGTGGGCTATTTGATTCACAAGAGAGTAGGAGCTAACAATTCTGTGAAGATATTTCTGGATCACCAATGAGGTAGCATTATGTTATCGCAGAAATTTGGATGGAGAATAATTTTTCATGCTTATATGCTAATCGCGGACGGATCATTGTGTTACTCAGAGCACAAACTAATGCTGTGGGTATTATAAGTTAGGCCTTTCTCATCTGTTTTGAATTTTCCTTCCATATATTTGCAGAGTCAAGTAGCAAACATGAAGCAGGAAATTTAATTTGGATATTGAGAGCCTCACAGAGCATTCTGATAAATGTTTTGAGAGTTAAAGTCCCAATGAGTGATTTATGTTCGATATCATTCCAAGACTCCAGTAGACTGTCTCCTTTCTTTTCTATTACAATTCAGGCTGGGTCAGATTCTGAAATCTTTTTACTTCTTATTTGTTAAAACAGAAGGTTCTATCCCATGAAGATTCATAACGACTAGAGAGAGTGCTGAGGAGCAAGCAGCTGATGATGATTCCAAGGAAGTTTGTTGTTAAAGGTATGAAATATATGTACATGAATAGCAATGCTTGGGCCAAAATTCATTAGCGTCTAAAAGTACACAATACTGGGAACTTTGCAATCTTTAAATATTGTTTTCAAATTCTATTGCATGTGATCTTAAACCTAACCTCCTGCTGGCTTTCCCATCGTGCCCCTTAAAGTTCTATTGCAGGACATGCCAAATAACCGGAACGGATATATTATCAGCTCTCTTCTTAATATCTTCTCAGATTTTCAAATGGCAAAGGTTGTTTGATTGACATATCTTCTTAGCATCTTCTCATATTTTCGCAAGCATGTGATAACTAAATTTGAATGCACAAAACTGTAATTTCAAATATTTTAATGATGTATTAACTTACAAATTAAGCTACTAATGAGATTGACTAGTAGTGTTTATCTTATTGCAGGATAAGACATGATATGGAGGTTAGGCGGTTCAAGCAAGAAAGTGTTATATTAAGATGGAGGATGGAAGAACATCAAGTTCCAAAATTACAAGCATTACTATATTTATATCAAGCTACAAGACCTGTTTGAGTGAAGAAATTCAAACTCCACAATATCGCGCCAAGTTAAGATACATCAAGCTGTACAAAAGCTAATTGGAGTAAAAGAATACAAGAGCTGCAATCTTCACAAACAATAGGAAATATGTAATTAATTAAGAAGTATTATTTGTTATCTTCGAGTTTGGCACAAGTAGAATTTTACAAATAATTTTTCTAAGTCTTCTTACTATCCTATATCACAACTCTTCCTACTATCCTATCACTAATTTTACACTATCCTTCAAGCTGAATAAAAGACCGTTGCTCAAATCTCCTTCTCTGCTACAGCATTTAATGTCCAACGAGAGAATTTTTCCTCCTCTCTCTAACAACGATCATATCCTCACTTCAGATCTGTTCTTTTTAAATATGGTTCTGCATCAACAGAGCAGATAAGGAATCAAGAAAGAAAATTGTGAAAAAAATCAGAAAAATTATCACATTAAATTGAGTTTTAATTTTCATATTCCTTTTTACATAGAAGTTATTGTGCTCAAAGTTTCATCAATTCCTTCACCAATTTCTCTACTCAAGAATTGTCAAGCATTCATTCATCAACCAACCACTTTTTTTATTGATTGAGGAGTCTGAGCTTTAATTAACTTCATTCAATTTTTATTCTTCCTCAATCTTTTATTATTATTGTGCTAAATTTATTGAACATAATTTATTTTTACTTCTTGATTACATAGAGCCTCTATTATAATTTTATTTTATATTATTAGGCTAACTTGGTTCTCACTATTATTTTAGAGAACAAAATCATTTTGTGAAAGTTGTGTTCCCTCTCAATGAAGAGGAGAGAAGTCCAACTTCGGGGAAAGTCCTGGGTGTTGTAAATATCTTTGGGGAGAAGAATGAAGTCCAAGCTCGGAGAGAGTCTTTGCGGTGTAATCTGTGCTTCGGAAAGAAGCTAATAATAGATTTGAAATCTTAGAGAGGAGGCCTCTAGGTTGTGGATGTAGGAAAATTTCCCGAACCACCTAAAATTATTGTGCCCTCATACTCTTGCTCTTTACTGTTTATTATTGTTGTTGTAGATAATTCTCTGTTATTATATTATTTATTAAATTCAGCTGAATTAATTATTAATTTAGTGTTTGATCCTATCATCATATCTTGCCAACAATCTGCCTACATCCTAGCAGCCCAGTTTAACACTCAGTCAAATTTTTACTATCTGATCCTACCACAACATCCTGCCAACAATCCTTCTAGTTCCTGCTAACAATTATATTGATCCTATCAGGGATCCTGTCAGTATCTACTGGGGTTCTATCAGTTCTTAAAATTTATTAATTTATTTTTTAATTTCTATATATTTTACTCATACCGTATTTAGCTCCTCCTCTAGGGTCCAACAAAAACCTGTTGGCCGATTTTGTGAATATTCGGTTATGCCAATTTTGAGCTAGTTATCCACTGGTTCTAACTCACTAATGTCTTTACCATCGTTCAAAAC
Organism: Agave tequilana; assembly: GCA_038442645.1. Taxonomy (NCBI): domain Eukaryota; kingdom Viridiplantae; phylum Streptophyta; class Magnoliopsida; order Asparagales; family Asparagaceae; genus Agave; species Agave tequilana. The sequence goes on along the minus strand of JAVJIF010009628.1, from coordinate 73,966 downwards.
TTCAAATTTGTGGTGAGTGTTGAGGAATTTATATTTTTCTCCTAGCATTATCCTAGGAGTCAAGCAACTTTTCTGCGGAGAGCTGGGCTGTGTGCAACGATGCAGCGACATTTCATTGATAATTTGGATATATTTGCAAGGAAGGCACCTTTCGGCTCTCAGGCCTTGGCCTTAATATATTGCTGGTAGTTTGCTACAATCCATCAGATGAGCCTTCAATACAGTCTCCACTCAACAATTAGAATAACTAACAACTGCTGCCATGCTAGTCTATAATTCTAGATTCTATTGGTCTTTTTTTGAATAATTCACCGGGTAATTTTTTAAATGAACTAAGTAGATAGCTTTGGCAATTCGCCAAAAGAGGAATAAAATCCAGGCCTAAACCTATGATTGACTCCATTGATATCATCGGGTGATAAAATCAAAAATTAAACAAAAGATAGGGTAAGAGAGGAGTTTTAAAATTTAAATACCTCAACCCTCACATCAACTTCGGAGTTTTGGTACAATGGTAAGAATTCTAATATGATATCTGAGCAACCCAGGTTCAATTCTCTCACCGGGCACGCATTTAAAAAGAGGATTTAAAATAAAAAATACCGCTACCGTGAAAAGCCAAGTTTCGGCCATAAAAAAAGACGCTCAACCTACGGGGCATTTTAAAATTTAAATATCTTAATTCTCACCTCAACTTTAAAGTTTTGGTGGATTAACAGAGATTTTAACAAGGAGAACATGAAAAATTTTGCAACAGAATACAGCACCTACAGAAGAGAAGCATTTGTTGACAGCCTTTCTTGAACGTATGACCTCTCCCTTCATGAGCAGTAAGCAAGCACCCAACTTCCATTTTTGAAGCTTCTGTTTCTAAAGACAGATTGTTCACTTCTCGAAGAGTCACCTTTCATCTGCAAAGTTAGTCCTTGTCGTTATCGATTATTGGCAGCTCTAGCATGGGGACTATGATTTTTGTCATACACTAATATTGGCCATCAACTGGCATGATGGAGCATAACTACTCTCAACAGTTACTTGGAGGGAACTGCTACTGTCCTTTCCTCATGGTTTTTGTCACGCCCCGCTTCCCAAAATACGCTGGAGCGGAGACGCGACACGAGTCGGCGACACATATACGCAAAGAAAATACCTCACGTATATGCGCTAAGCCTTAAGTAACCCGAAACAAGCTATAAATTTATACTATAATGAGTCAACGACCACTACAACAATACATATAAGCATCCACACATGATATCATATGAAGAAAGAACTAGAATAACAAATGAATCTGATATAACGAGAATCAAGAAATAATATGAAGACAAGAAAGATAAGAATACCGGAATCGAATAGGGAGAAGCTCCAGCTCTTTGCGAAGCGTACCATCACACGAACACCTAAACAACATAAGAAGGTGTCCAAAAATTCCTGGACGTGCGAATCCAGGGTCGTCAGAAGCGACCTAATGAGTGTGTGTGTAAAGAGGACTGCTCGTGCATATAAACAATGTGCACAAAATAATAACAAGATTAAACTGCAGATAGAAGATAACTAAATAAAGTAATAAACAGACAACTGAAGGATAACTGAATAATAACAAGTATGTAGATAAAAGGCAACTATCACAACTGTAAATAAACAACTGAATGTGTAACCTAGCATATGTCACTAGTCTGGTATATAATCTGGTCATGTGTACAATCATGTGTCATAAGGCAGGGTATCAATTCAGGGCATAACACTTGATTAAATGATTTATTATTATAATCGGAGAATATGAATGTATTGCATTTGAGTTATTTAATAATAATCATTAGTGTCCTTTGTTATTCTTGTCCCTTTCCCACCGGCGTCCCACAACACCGACAGTTCACACTGGAGCCCGCACTTCTAGTAGAACTCATCCGAACTCCGATATGCGGGTACCATTATTCGAATAGGGGAGAGACCAAATAACATATACTCATGGCGTTATCATTATACAGGTATGTGTGGATGTTAATATGCACTGAGAATGCTTATCACGCTAACACCAGGCGGCACAGGCAAGAGATAGCCCTACAGATTCAAGAGGTGGCCCTCATAGATTCAAGAGGTGGCCCCCACCACGTGTGTGGTGTGGCACTTTGCTCCATGTGGCACTTTGCTCTGAGGGGAATGGATTCTAGAGGTGACCCCCACGGATTCAAGAGGTGGCCCCCACCATGTGTATGGTGTGACACTTTGCTCCGTGTGGCACTTAGTTCCATTCAGGATCCGCCGGACGCTAGCTCGATTGTGGGAAACATCCTCGTCATCCCGACACCAGGCGGCATGCTCCGCCGGACGCCGGTATGACTGTGCTATTAACAGGTTAACAGTGCATGGGACATGAGTACAGGGGATACAGGAGTTCAGGGTACAGGAGTACTAGATGTCAGGTAGTAGTATTATAGTCATACCAAGGTCCCCGTAAAAGTGATAATCATGAATGTCAAATCTGGTAACTAATACACATAAAATCTACTATAAATCTCAAACACAACCTATATCAACCTCAAGATCCGAGCCGAATCAAGTCACAGTCTAAAGTGTATCAAAACTAGGCCTAAGCCAACAACGATAACTACCAACACATGAAATAACGCTAATACAAGTTCATATCAACTACGTAATTAAAGTGAGCAATCATGGGTGTCTCATGAAGTGGTACAAGTAATCAAATAAGTAAAATATAACAGAAAGCCACATGAAATGATAAGTGTAACATGTAAACGCATACTAACAACGGTAAATAAGGAAATGTATAAGAACGAACACTCACAAAATAGAATTATAGAAGGAAAAGAAAACACTCACAACACAATTAAATAAAATTAAACAAGAAGTAAAACACTCACAACAAATTAAATAAAATTAAACAAGAAGTAAAACACTCACAATAAAATTAAATAAAATTAAACAAAGAAGTGACACTCACCTGAGTTAGATCGCAATCTAAAGCACTGCAAATCCTAGAATCCCGGTAAATCTACATAAAGTATTTCAATAGAAATTTTTAGGATCTTTTATTTATTTAATCTTGATTAATTAGTTTGGGAGTTAGAAATATGATTCTTTAGGTTTAATGAATTTAGTAGGTTTAATTTAAACCAATTTCTAATTTTGTTGTTAGAGTTTTAATAAGCTTTAAATCATTAAAATACTCAACGGGCCTAGATTTACAATTAAGGAGAAATGGTTTTAAAGTAGGTGATTTAAATTAATTTATATTGCTATTTGTCTAAAATTTTTATCATAGAAAGTAGAAGTATTATGGATTATTGTTTATATTTTTTCTCAATTATTTTGATATTTTTAACTAATTATTTTAACATGCAAATTATCTTTCTCTCTTTATCTCTTTTTTTTTTCCCTTCTTTCTTTTCTTTCTTCTTTTTTTTTTCTTTTATTTGAGGCGACCCAGGCCCGGCCCAGGCTGGACCAGGCCGGACCTAGGCCTGGTCCGAAATTCTTTTTCTCTTGTTTTTTTTTTTTGATCAGGCCCAAGGGTTGTTACAGCCCTGCCCGGCCAGACCCGGGCCAGGCCAGGCCGGGTCTGGTCTGGCCGGTTAATGAATTTTTTTTTTAAGAGCAGCCTGGCCCTGTTCTGCAGGGCCCAGCAGGCCCGGCCAGACTTAGCCTGGTTCGGCCAGGCCCTGCCCAGGCCAGGTCGACCCAGGCAAAGCCAGGCTCTGGCCTGGTCCGTGATTCACTTTTTTTTTCTTTTTTTTTTGTTTTAGCACAGGCCAGGCCTGTGTTGCCGGCCCAGGCTCGGCCAGGCTTGGCTTGGGCTCTGCCAGGCCTGGCCTGGGCTCTGTCATGCCCAGGCCGGCTGCTCTCGGCCTGGCTGAGAGCAGCAGCCTCTCTGTTTTTTTTAAATTTTTTTTTGGAAAATCTTTATTAAAAATAATTTGAAACATATATATAGATTAAAATTATAAATTGGTAGATCTTCACTTATATTTTAGTTGGATTTTAGATTGGATTTTGATATATAAAAATATTCATGGAGACTATAGTAGGACATGATTTTAATAAACAATTTATATCAAATAAATTTTGATAAAATAAATTACTTACTTGATTTTTGATCCCCTAGCATGCTCCTCAATTTGCACTTCAAGATCTTTTGTTCATGAGGAGAAAAGAAAGATGAAAATGGAAAGAGTTGGATTAGGGTTGCTCTTGAGGTAGAAGAGAAAGAAAGAGATGGGGAGAGCTAGGTCATGATTTTCTTTTGGAGGTAAAAAAAGAGAAGAAGTTTAGGGTCTTTATATCGATTATTAGGAATTTTAGAAACCTGAATTCTAATTAGGTTAAGATTGCTTAATTTAGTAAGTTAGGATTAGGATGGAAATTTGGATTGGAATTTGAATTATGATTATATAACTATATTAGATTATAGATTTGAATTTGGATTAGGATTAGGATTAGAATTGGGTTTTGGGTTAATGGGTAAGGATCTAATGGTAATGGGTTTTGGGCTTTAATTAAAAGAAATAAGTAATATGGAGAAAAAAAAATAGATAGTGGGCATGCGGGCTTAGCTTTTGAGCTTAAACAAAAATAGAAAAAGGAGAAGAAAATGAATGAAAATAAGAAGTGGGCTTGGCTCATGTGGGCTTAGCATAAAAAGGAAAAGAAAACAAAAAGGAAAAGAGAATGGGCTGAGCTTATTGAGCTTGGATGAAAATAATAATACTACCCATTAATAATAATTTAAAATAACTAAATATAAGCAATAAGAGTCTACAAGTCATAAATAATAATAATACTAATAATGATACTAAATCAAGTTAATTAATAATAATAAGATAATAGATAGAATTTAGGTAAATATTTAAAAATAATTATATGGTATTATTAAATAGGGGATATTACAGTTTTGTTGGGAGCCGCAGCACAGAGGGCACTCCCATTTACTGTTGTCGGAGAATTTTTCTTCTTGAGGAGAGGAGTCCATATTTCTTATCTCTCCATATAGTTGAACATTTGAGGAAAAGAGTATTGATGAATAGGTTCAAGAAAGTAAGAGGCTGAAAATGTTAAGTTTTATATTTGGGCTCTAGTTTTTTTTGAGATAAAACCGTGAGGTAAAAAACCCCTAGTGTTTAATTATTAAGAATTTAACGGAACATCTCTATGATAAAAGGGTACAAATTTAGATAGAAATACTCATACACAATTTAATCATTCTTAAAAAGAAAAAGGGAAAAGAACAAAGAGTGAAGCCACCAGAACACCTTCAGCTCAGTCGCGGCTTCTCTCCTCCATCATAGATGTGTCGTTAACTGCTTGGACCTATCCAACCCTTGGCCAGATTCCCGCCAGCATCATCACGACATCTGCAGCTCAATCTGATCATTGTTTGACCAGAGCTCCCATACCAAAAGACTTGGCGTCCTCCTTCACCACACTGCAGCTCAGCATCAGCCATCCGATGGCCGACTACAGCCTAAACAGGAAATGCAGCTCTGATCCGGCCATCCCGTGACTGGATCCCCCATCACTTATGTCATGACATGTCCACACTTCCGCAGCTACAGCATAAAATCCGGCCATCTCCAGCCGGTCACCCACCTCAAAGCCAGCCATCCATGACCGGACACCCTACTAAACTCTCACCGTCCCTTGTTCGAATCTTAGAGTACTGCAAAAAATCTACTCTCACCGGATCGTCACGGCCTCCCTCAGATCTGAAATCCCCGGTCGGATCAGTAGGCGCATAGCCGGATTTGTAGGAGATCAAGTCCTTACCTCATCCTATGGTGTTCTCCAGACCTCGTCGAAGTTGATCAAGTCCATATGCTAGCCCATCTTGATGAGCTCACCACGTCATCGATGTCCCTGCCACAGTCACGCTATCCACGCTTGTCCTCGCCGCCGTCATGTTGTAACTGCCCGAAATTGAAAGTCACGCCCTTGCCCGCTGGTCCTCGCCTAGTTCCTCGCCGACCACAGCACCGGGGGCCCAGACCTGCCAGATCTGGCCAAAATTCCATGCCAAAGTCGGATCCGGCGCCCCTCGGCTGGATCTGGCCGGATCAGAAAGTCACGGCCGGATCCGACCACCCAACGCAGTCGATTTCGGTATCGCGCTCTTCCTTGCGGAAATCATGACGGAGTCATGCCATCCACGCTCGTCCTCATTGTAGTCACGTCGAAACTGGCCGGATTTGAATGTCACGCCCTCACCATGCTCGTCCTCGCCTATTTCGCAAACCATGACGTTGGGTTCGCATCGCCGCCAAGCTCACATTCTCCCAACTCCACCCGGCAACCGCCAAGTCTCCTGTTACCTCCGGGCTTCCCCTAGCATAGGCACGAAGGCTGCAGCCCTGAGGGATTTCCTTGATTCCTGAGTGTCACCCCCTTCCTAAAATACGCGAAAACATCATGTGCAGAGAGCCGACGACACATATACACACGGAAAAAATCCCAAATATACACGCTAAGCCTAATGTAACCTGAGCAAGCTATATAAATCAATTATGAAAGCAATAAAGTCACTGAACTATGACATATAAATTTCTACACAAGGATATATTATTCTACGAATAATCGAATAGAATAAATACTGAGTCCAAAGTATAGAGAATCACATAAAGTCAATAAGAATAAAAGGATGCATGAAAAGATACCAAGGCTGTATGGTCAAGCTGAGGGAAACTCCGGGCTCATCGCAATACGTGTTATACTCTCCAAATTTTTGATCAACAAAATGAGATAATCCTAGATCTGAATATGTAAATCCAGGAGAGTCAGAAAACTTCCAGCGAGTGTGTAACACGAGGAAGCAGTATGATATAATATAATATGATCAATGACAATATAACAAAATATAATAACAATTACTATACAATTAGTACAATAACATGAAATTCACTGCTAAAGAGTAATGAGATCAATCTGTTATAGGGTCATAGGTCAGGTGTTTATCAGTGTATATATATATACAAGAAATGAACACATCAATCAACGGAACATCATGAATGGTTATTTTTTTTATTAATTATGTTAGTGAACACCAATTGTTACATGTAGTAAATCCATCTCATACTACACCTACTACACATATCAATTGGTGCCTTATATTATTGAAATTGACTGGTGGAGACATTGTCTATATTTTAAGTGGGTTGTATACATACCTGAAACCACGGCCTTAGTTTCTTGGTGCTGAACCAGGTCGTACCGCTAGGTACTTACTAACAATGAACAGTAACAATATAATTATAATAATAAAACAGTAAACAAATGGGATGCCCGTCATCCCCAAAAATTTTACAATGGAACCCTCTTTCGACTGCGCAACCTGTATCCTAGGTCCACCCAAAAAATAGATCGATGTCTTCCCAATCAATTTTCCCAATCCTAGTGTCAGTTTTCTAATGTTCATATTATCTTGATTACAGAGATGATACAATAACAGTAACAATAACAATGTAATCAGTATAACAGAGTAAATGGTAAAACAATATAACAGTATCATGGTGTTACAATCTAACAATACTTTTTTTAGTAATTCTGGTAACATGAATTATGTTATTAACATGATATGTACTGATTTCCCAATATGCTTGCGATCAATAAAACAAGTAAAAGTGATAGACAAAGAATGTGAAAGAATTATTGAGGTCAGATACATCCCATCCAATATATATCTGTCTCAGTAAAATAATGGTAAGTCTCTCCATAATGCTACAAAAATCCAAAAGTGCTACACACCATCATTTCCAAAATATTAGACTATACTAAATCAAGGGAGATCAAGATTAAAACATTACTAAAAACTGGAACCTCCTCAAATAACATAGAATCTAGAATGTTTTTATACCTAGTACTAAACATCAATAAGCTTATCAATACTTAAAACCAATTAGTGGGTGAATCCGAAAATCCTTTTTACCAATAACCCAAAAATCAGCCAATGGTATATGTCAAAATTAAAAAGTTACGGTATTCACACGTATAATCAAGATCCTACTATTGTCAATTTTCATCTAGTAACTAATCAAGACCCCATCCATTTGTACATAGATACTACAATAACAAACCCCTTAACATTTGATCTCAATACAATAGGAATCAAAATATTACTCATCAAGTTTAGTGAATGATCCATACTCTCCTGAAACAGCACCCCAAAAGTCACCTAAATAGAATCGGTAAGATATTCACTACATTTATAATCATCACTTAAAATTCACTCTATTTGTCTTTTATCTATAGATAGTAATATGTAATCAGCTCTAGTAGATATTCATCACTACCAAACTCAAACTAAAATTTATAGCCCAATCATTTCTCAGAACATGCTAAACAAACTCAAACACTCAAGGTTACAAAATCCAAAAAAATTAAACACTCACATCTCAGTAACAAGATACATAGTCTATATACATTTAAACATCAAGGATATGGGTGATCTATTATCTCCAATATATCCAAACTCTCCTACTGTATAAAAATCCATAGCCGATAATCAAATGCGTTCCTATTAGATGAATAAGATTTAAAAGTCAATAAATTCTTCAAGTGCAACAATCTAATAATTCAATTAATACAAATTTTTGGGATTTATAATTTTTTACTTAAATAAACATTACAGGGCAAGAAGTTTCACTAGAATTTAACTCATAAGAATTTGTAATTTTCTAAATATTTCACATTCTAGGGGTGCTGCATTTAACCTTCTTCTTGTCTAGAACGCCGTGTTCACCCATATCCATGTTGCAGGTAGATGCACCTTCAAATGATCCTTTCTTTGCAGGAGCTTGCAAAGATTTTTCATCTCTGTGTTCGAGCATCATCTGCCAAACCTGTGTGCAAACACCATCTGAAGAAATAGAAGTCTCCACCTGACTTGTAACTGTACCACCCTTCAAGTAGTAGAAATTGTTCCGGCGGGCGCCCTTCATAACTACCATTAACCCTTTGGTCATCTTGAGAATGCTATCTCTTATGCATACCACAAGACCCAACGTTTTTAAAACACCAACTTGTTGGCCCAAGGTTACAATCACCCGTTTTATTGAGTTTTGATGATTACAAAACATATATAGTTATTTGTACTAATCATGTTTATTGTTTAAGTGTGTTTCAGGGTTCTAAGGATTCATGGAGTGTTCTTCCCTAAAGGAAGGTTGTTTTGACTCAAGTCGGTTCATTTCGGGTTCAAGATACAAGATTTTCAAGATCACATATGGAGGAGCCCACTTGAAGACTTTGTAGTCACCTAGAACCTATGTAATACTTAGTTTGTTAAAGTTTGAGGTTGTGGTAAATTGGCTCAAGAACACACACATTTTCAAAAATACAGTTTTTAGTTTTGGTATTTGATTTAAGTTCATGCTTTGATTTCTATACATGATTCAAATTTTTACAAATTTTATATCTTGTTTATATCATGTATATCTATCTTTACAGCATGATACTTAGCCATATATCCCTACAAAATTATTTTGAAAATTTTCCCAAGTCCAGAAAATTTCCTTATTCAAATCTGTTTTCAGGCCTGGCGGTCGACCGGGCCGGTCGACCGGACCTATTCCAGGCCAGGCCGGTCGACCGGCCGATCGACCGCGCCCTGTGTCTAGGACGTGCACGTTTGTGCACGTCTGTCGGTCGACCGACCGGTCGACCGACCTGAAACAGCTTGCTCTCTGTTTTTTGTCGGTCGACCGGGTCGGTCGACCGACAGTTCAAGACAAAATTTTCCCCTTTGCGGCCGGTCGACCGACCGGTCGACCGAGTCCAACGGCTACATGCCAATTGGACTATCGGTCGACCGGGCCGGTCGACCGACAGCCGGTCCTGCTGCCCCAACGGCTCTTTCCCTTTTGGTGATTTCTGATTTTGTTGCCTTTTTGTGTGGCAGATATTTCTGATAATTTGGGGACTATTTTTTGACCAAATAAACTTAATTTAATTATGCTTTGATCCCCTCCTCTCCCTATAAATAGAGGGGATTGGTCTCTTGTAAAAACACAAGAAATATACCTAGTTTTCAAGTTTTCAAAAGAAAGAAAAAGTTTCAAAAGCTCTCAATTCTCTAGTGCTTTCTTGGCTATTGTTTTTCAGTTGTGTTTGCAAGCAATTTTCATTTACAACTGAGTTTGTTTTTCTCACTACACTTCTAGAGCCAAAAATTCCCTCCTCATTCTATAAGGAAGTTGAAAGAGAAGTTTGTAAGAAGTTTGTGATCCTTTTGGTGATCACTTGGCTACTTGTCCTTTCTTGTTGAGATACCTCTTCGGTAGAGGATTGTATTGGTGGAGTTCGGTACTCCGGTCTTCGGTAGACCTTGTAAAGTTCCTCGGTGGATAGTGGAAACCCTTCACGGCGGTGAAGGCGGGGAGTAGAGCGGTGGCTCGAACCTCGAAACAAATACTTTGTGCTTGCGATTGATTTTCTCATTGCTCTTTATTGCTCTTCAATTCTTGCTTGTGTTATTGCCTTTCATTTATAACTTGTGATATATCTAGTGTGCACTTCATTATTACTTCCAATTCATTTCTTGCTACATTGTCGATCATTACTCATACAACAAGATTGCAATACGCACCTCTAACTCTTATCTAGAGGAATCACGAGGAAGGAGTTCAGAGCCCTTCATCGGGTATTCGGCTTCTAGTCTTGTTTTGAGTGATCGTTGCATCCTTTATTCATACTTGTTTTAAAAAGATCTTTAGATTAGCATTTACACCTATTCACCCCCCCTCTAGGTATTTTTCAATGGTATCAGAGCAAGGTCTCTAGGCTCTTGGCTTAACAACCTTAGAGAGATCCTTTATTTGCTAATCACCACATTCATTTTTCATACTCATTCACTTAGTAAAAATGGCCGAAGGAATTAAGAGCCCACCAAAGTTTGATGGCCTTAACTTTCCCATATGGAAAGTTAAGATGACCGTATTTTTGCAATCTCTAGGAAGCCGGGTTGCAAAGGCGGTGACCAAACCATTTAGTGCACCCACCGGTGATGAGGCCACTTGGTCCGAAATAGAGACAAAAGAATTTGATGCTAATGCTAGGGCACATTATGCATTGCTACAAGCACTTAATGATGATGATATCTCTAGAGTTATTCATTGCAAATCCGCACATGAAATTTGGACTCACTTGCTTGTCACTCATGAGGGGACTTCACAAGTTAAGAGGGCTAAAATAGACCTTCTTCGTTCCCAATATGAAAATTTTTCTATGAATGAAAATGAAACCATAGATGATATGGTTACAAGATTTACAAAGATTACTAATGGACTTTCTTCTCTAGGTGATGCTATTGACAACGACCAAAGAGTAAGGAAGATCATCCGAGCTCTTCCTCCTTCTTGGGAAGTCAAAGCCACTACCTTGAAGGAACTCAATGATAAGGAGGAGATGGAGCTTATAGGTCTCATTGGGAACCTCAAGACCCATGAGATGGAAAGAAAAGCAATAGAAGAAATGGCACCCTCCAAGAAGAAAGCTATTGCCTTCAAGAGTCAATCCACATACTCCGACGAAGACGATGAAGAAGAAGATGATGAAGAGTTCTCACTTCTTGTTAAGAACGTTCGGAGGATGTATAACAAGGCAAAGTTCCAAAATAGGAGAAGATGGCAAGGTAAAGAAGAGAAGAAAATTATTTGCTTCAATTGCCAAAGACCGGGTCATATTGTTGCGGAATGCCCGGATAAAGTCAAGCCATCCACCTCCAAGAAGCCTTACAAGAAGAAAGCTTTAAAGGCCACTTGGGATTCCGAGAGTGAATCCGAGGAGGAAGTTGACACCGCCAACATGTGCTTCATGGCTAATGAAAGCACAAGCAAGGTAACCCCCGACACTTCTTTGATTGTGAGCTTTCCATGGATGAACTAGGAGAAGCATTTGAAGAACTCTCACATAATTATGATTTTCTTAAGAAAAAATATTTGAAAATGAAAAAAAAAATGAATCTCTTAATCACCAAGTTTTCTCTCTTACTAAAGAAAAAGATGAATTACTTTCCACTTTAGTTTCTACACAAAAAGATTTTGATAACTGATAGGTAGTGAAAAATGCATAATTGTCATCATATTTACCATCACATTTGCACATTTATTCATATTATAATGCACATTTATTAATATTTTGTTATTTAATGTGTGCAGGCCTCGAATTATTATTTTAATAATAAATAAAGCTTAAAGAGCCCAAAAGCCCAGATCCAAGCCCATGTTTGAAGCCCAGGTGCAAAAGCGCAATTACAAGAAGTCAAAATGCAAATACACAAAGGGCTAAAGTTGCAAATATCAAAGATGAGGGAAGGATAGACTTCTACCCAACCCTAAACTCTTGCAGATGAGAATGAAAAGAGTGCAGAGATAAGGAAATTCGTTTAAAAGAGATTGGGAGAATTCAAAATCTAGGTAACTTGATTATCAAGTTATCTCGAAATCCCAATATGAAGAGCCAGGATCATACTTCCAGAAGCAGGCGCCCACATGGACGGACCAGGAGAAGCCACGCGACAAAGCGCGTGGCCTGACTCCACTATACCGCCGCAGAATTGCGGCAAAAGCCGCAATTTTGCGGCATTTTGGATGAATCTGAATACCAGATTTCGTGGGCAACTTCATCCGGGACTCTTCGGCCTTCTGCACCTATAAATACCCCTGCAGTGCAACGTACAGGGTCATCCAGAGACGATTAGGGTTTTCATTAGCCATTTTTTATTCAGCAAGTTGTAATTTTCGTTTTACGCCCGTTGTGGAGAAGAAGGAGCTTTGTAATTGGAGATTATTCTGCAATAAAGGTCACTCTTTGTTCTCATTTAATTTCTGCAATTTAATTTTATTTTGTGATCTCTCTGGTTTTCTTTTTAATCTGTGATCTCTTTTGGTTTTCTTTTTCTTTGTTTCCTTGCAATCTTTCTCATTAAATAATAATAAAAAAATAAATAAATTGAAAAAGAAGAAAAAAATAATGATGATAAACTAATTTCCTTTAGTGGTTTGCTGAGATTCTTAAAGCAACCCTAGAGCTGTTAAGATTTGATCAGATTGAGGACATCTCTAGAAACCCTAGGTTTAATAATAACTTTTCTTGAAGATCAAACAAATAACTAGACTTCTTAATCTAGGTTGCATATTAAAAAGACCCTTCATGACTTCAAACTTAAGAACTAGGACAGCCTAACTTTAAGATTAATCTTCTCTTAAGCTGTACCTAGATGTTAGGATGAACCATAGTTTGGTTTTTAAGTAATGTAACTTTGTTAGAGTCTAGTATTGGTTTTTCTTGCTTGAATTAGTCTTAAAAACCTAGGGTAAATTACATATACTTCAATATGATGATCAATCTCCTTAACTTGCAATAGGGTTGTGGTAGAAGATCAGCAAAGCCACATCTTTCATATCATATATCTCAAATCTAATCACTTCTTCTCTTATTTTGAAGTTAAAGAGGAATCGGGTCGAAAAGCTTGCATCGCATCCTTCCCTAAGGATCACGACCCGCTTGAGCCCTTGCTACAGCAGATTCGCATTGAGACTAAGAAATCTGAACTCCATTTCTATTATTAAAATCTCAATCAATTTTTGGCGCCGTTGCCGGGGAAGGAACGGCACGATTTCCTCTTTCTAATCATTTTTTTAATTCTTTCTGTTTGCAGATACAGAGAACAGGAAAACAGAGCAGCAGCAAGGACATACAGCAACCCAGTGCCTCTGCCCTCGAAGGCAGAGCACCAGGGCCTACCAATTTGCCGCAAATTTGCGGCAAAAGCCGCAAAATTGCGGCAATTGTAGTGAACTACTAACCTGCTTTTCTGCAGGTTGCTCTGAATTGCAAAAATCTGATTTCTGCTGTGATTATATTTCTCTGTGATCACTCTGCAACTGCTAATTAATAACATTAACCTATTTGTTGAAAAATAAAAAAAAAATATTTTTAGACTCTTGCATATTAGGGCACGTGTCTATTTTAATTTTTTTATTTCTGTTGAAGAGTGCTGGCGACAAGGTACGTTTGCATAGCATATAGATTAGGAAACACTCTTGGTTATTTACTGCTTTCTTGAGTGATTACTTTTCTACAGCTTTACACGTACACAAAAATATTTTAAGGGCATAACCCATAAACAAGATAAGGTGGGGATTTCATCACCCTTCCTTGGCCCACAAATCATATCCGTCACACTCACAACCCTAACCTTAAGTAAAATTTGACTAGACGTTGGCCCTAGGTTAACTCGGACTCAATAGGAGATTGACCGAAGGAGGAAAATTGTTCGAAATTAACTCTTGTCAAATCGGTGTCTAGGCAGGGGATTGAGGGCCGAAAGCCCGAAGAACGGTGGTTATTTAATTAAGGAACGTCTCTGACGGAAAACCTCCCACCGGTCTTGCCACCTACCTGGCCGATTAGCTTGTGGTTAACGTCGACAGTAGACCTCCTAAGGACAGTCTAAAGTTAGGAGTCGTCTAGGTCAAGGCTTACCCTAGATTAGGATTTTTGATTGTTTTTCTTTTTTTTATTGATTGATTGGGTGAACTTGTTTGCTGATTGTGCATGCCCGCTTGGTCGAGAGACCCACTTACATCCAGGCTAAGTAGAACTAGTTCACCACCCGAGCTCAAGCCCGACTCACACATGGCACAACCACAGTCACTCCAAGATAGGTTCTATCCTATTAGAACCTCTCTTCCTTCTTGCATCCAGCTCACTATTGAAAGTGTTGACCCATTTGAACTCAAGCCACAATACATCAACACTCTTCCCAAATTTCATGGACTTGAATCCGAGGATGCATACTTCTTCATAAGGGAATTTGAAGAAGTATGTCTCATGATGAATATACCTAAGTTAGGAAACGATGCTATCAAACTTAGGTTTATCCCCTTTGCTTTGAAGGATTTAGCAAAGAAATGGCTCTACAGTCTAGAGACCGGTTCAATATCTTCTTGGGATAATTTCATTAAGGCCTCTTAAAGAAATTTTATCCCGTTCACAAGACTGCACTGATTAGGAAGAATATCCTCCAGTTTAAGGAAACAGCCAATGAACCTTTTTGGAAATACTTCGAGCGTTTTAAGGATCTCCTTGCCCAATGTCCTCACCATGGGATAGAGAAATGGCGACTTTGCCAAGTTCTCTATGATGGATTAGATTATTCTACTAAAACACTATTAGAATCCATGTGTCAAGGAGGATTTCTGCAAAAGAATGAAGATGAAGGATGGATATTGTTTGAGGAATTAGCTGAAAAATCCATCCAATGGGACCCTACTCCTGAAAAATCTAGGACTAATGACCCTACTTCTTCTAAAGGAGGTATCCATTCCATTGAGGCCAACGTAGCAACCGATGCTAAGTTAGCTGCTGTTATGCGTAGACTAGAGGCTCTTGAAACTAAAGAGCCAGTCTCTGTGAACCAAGTCAGCCCAACATCTTCGGCGGGCTGTACTTATTGTCAAGATATGAACCATGTGTTCGAGGAATGTCCTGTCTTCATCGCGCATCAAAGCTTGCCCGAACATATGAGTGCGGCCTTCACAAGGCCTGCCAACAATCCTTATTCACCCACCTACAATCCTGGTTGGAGAAATCATCCCAATTTTTCGTGGGGCCCAAGCAACAATGATCAAACTAGGCCCAAATTCTCCAACAATTTCCAAAATCCGCCTTATCAACAAAATTTTCCTAGTCAAAATCCTCCACCGTCTTTCCAAAATTCACAAATGGAGACAAGACTTTCAAATTTGGAAAGAAAGGTGGATACCCTAGTCAAAAGCCAAGACACGCTGGCTCAAGTCCTAAGTAGGATAGAGCTCCAATTGAACCAGCAAGAGAGACAGAGGGGTACCCTTCCGAGTCAACCATTGCCAAATCCTAGGAATCCTAGGCCAGCCAATGAGGCTCAAGACCCAAATCAGTGTCACATGGTTCATACACTCAGATCTGGGAAACAAGTTGATAATCGAGTATCCATGCATTCGGATCCATCTCAGCCATTCATTCCATCTAGCTCCACTCCTTCTCCATCCAGTCCCAAGGAAATTGAAGCTGAAAAGTCAGCAGATCAGTTGCACCAGCCTATAGCTCCATTTCCAAATAGGCTTAGAAGCAACAACAATGCACATATGGAGAAATTATTAGAGGTGTTCAATCAAGTTAGGCTCAACATTCCACTTCTTGATGCAATCCAACAGGTCCCTAGCTATGCCAAATTCCTTAAGGACATGTGCACCAAGAAAAGAAAGACTAGTGTGCCTAAGAAGGTTTTTCTAGCCACTAACATTAGTGAGCTATTGTCCAACCAGATCCCTATCAAGTATAAGGACCCTGGTTGCCCCACCATCTCTTGCACCATAGGTCGAGCCGAAATCAATCGAGCACTCCTCGATTTAGGAGCTAGCATCAATTTGCTCCCTTTCTCCGTATATCAACAACTTGGATTAGGTGAACTCAACCCGACCCAAGTTACTATTCAGTTGGCTGACCGCTCTATCAAAGTTCCTAAGGGAGAGATCAATGACGTTCTCATACGGGTTGGAGAATTCATTTACCCGGTCGATTTCATTGTCTTAGAGACACAACCTGTGTCTAATCCTAGGTCCCAAACTCCCGTTATCTTAGGAAGACCGTTCCTAGCAACCGCTAATGCAATTATAAATTGTAGAAACGGTTCCATGAGACTGACTTTTGGGGATATGACCAAGGAAGTCAATGTTTTCAACCTAGGTAAGCATCCCTACGATGTGACCGACCAACCCTTTGAGGTTAACTCCATTGAGAACATGACGAGTGAGCATAATGATGAGATCATATTTGAGTCAGAGGAAGAGGAAGAGTTAGAAACAAGTGATATCAGTCTTGATGAGATCGAATGGGAATCAAATCTGAGTTCTATAGAGATGGGAGACTCTAGCTTAACACCTCCACCCATTGAGCCATCTCCTTCTTTGGAGTTAAAAGCCTTGCCCAAACATCTTAAGTACGCCTACCTAGGTGAACAAGAGACGTTCCCGGTCATAGTTGCATCTAATTTGACCAATAGGCAAGAGGAGGACCTACTGGCAACCCTTAGGAGACATAGGGAAGCCATTGGTTGGACTATGGCAGATATCAAGGGACTGAGCCCTACGATAGTCCAGCATCGTATCCATCTTGAGGAAGGGGTTAGACCGAAAAGGGATCCACAGCGTAGGCTAAACCCACTTATGCAGGAGGCTGTACAAGCCGAAATAGTAAAATGTTAGATAATGGGATCATTTATCCCATTTCCGATAGCGAATGGGTTAGCCCAATGCATGTGGTCTCTAAGAAGTCCAGCTTTACTGTGGTAGAGAACGACAAGCATGAGTTAGTGCAAACACGATTGCCTACCAAGGTGAGAGTATGCATAGACTACCGCAAGTTGAACGCAGCCACTAGGAAAGATCATTTTCCCCTCCCTTTCATTGACCAAATGTTGGAAAGATTAGCAGGTCATGAGTATTACTGCTTTTTGGACGGTTATTCAGGGTATAACCAAATTCCTATAGCCCCGGAGGATCAAGAGAAGACAACGTTCACGTGTCCATTGGGACATTTGCCTACCGTCGAATGCCTTTCGGCCTATGCAATGCCCCCGCCACATTCCAACGTTGTATGTTAAGCTTGTTTTCTGATATGGTCGAGCGTTTCCTAGAAATTTTCATGGACGACTTCTCCGTCTATGGAAATTCATTTGACCAGTGTCTCCATCACTTGGAGCTAGTGCTGAGTAGGTGCACCGAAAAGAACTTGACCCTCAATTGGGAAAAGTGTCACTTCATGGTGCAACATGGGATTGTCCTAGGTCACGAGATATCTAGGGAAGGGATTAAGGTAGACAAAGCCAAGGTGGAGATCATAGCGAAACTTCCACTTCCGCGATGCGTGAAGGACATTCGGTCTTTCTTAGGACACGCCGGATTTTATCGTAGGTTCATTAAGGACTTTAGCAAAATTGCTAGACCCCTTACAAACCTTCTAGCTAAAGACGTGTCCTTCATCTTTGATGATAGGTGCCATAGTGCATGGGAGAAATTGAAAGTGGAACTTATCTCTGCTCCTATCATCTCACCTCCGGACTGGTCCAAGCCTTTTGAGATCATGTGCGATGCTTCTGATTTTGCGATAGGTGTTGTCTTAGGACAGCGTAAGGACAACAAGCAGCACGTGATCTACTATTCGAGTAGGACGTTAAATGATGCCCAAATGAACTATACTACCACCGAGAAGGAATTCTTGGCAGTAGTGTTCGCTTTGGAGAAATTCCGTCCATACCTACTTGGGACTAAGACCACGATTTTCACTGACCATTCTGCTCTGCGATACCTTATGCTTAAAAAAGATGCGAAGGCCCGACTCATTCGTTGGATCCTTCTCCTTCAAGAATTTGATCTCGAAATTCGAGATAAAAAAGGTGTCGAAAATGTCGTAGCTGACCATCTCTCTCGTGTGCCAAACGCACCTTCTGACGAGCTGCCCATCAATGACAATTTTCCCGATGAGCAACTTCTAGCCATCTCTAAGGAACCATGGTTTGCTGACATAGTAAATTACTTAGTCACAAACCAAACACCACCTAGTTGGTCTAAACAGGATAGATACCGATTCTTGTCTCAAGTTCGGTATTACATATGGGAAGATCCTTATCTTTTCAAATACTGTAGCGACCAAATCATTAGGAGATGTGTCCCTGACGAGGAGACTAGAAGTGTTCTAGCTTTCTGTCATGAGTTCGCTTGCGGTGGACATTTTGGTCCCCGCAAAACTGCCGAGAAAATTCTGCAAAGTGGCTTTTATTGGCCAACTGTGTTTAGAGACGCATTTGAGTATTGCAAAACTTGCACAAGATGTCAAATGATAGGAAGAATTTCCAAACGAAATATGATGCCCCTAAATCCCATTCTAGAAGTAAAACTTTTCGACGTATGGGGCATTGATTTTATGGGACCCTTCCCTAATTCGTTTGGGCACCAGTACATCTTGTTGGCCGTAGACTACGTGTCAAAGTGGGTAGAAGCTGTCCCTTGCAAGACAAATGACAACAAAGTTGTTGTCAAATTCTTGAAAGATAATATCATCTCACGCTTTGGAATCCCTCGAGCCATCATTAGCGACAATGGCACACATTTTTGCAATAGAACTTTTGAAGCTCTTATGCGAAAATATGCCATTACTCACAAGTTGTCTACGCCCTACCATCCTCAAACTAGCGGGCAGGTAGAAGTTTCTAATAGGCAAGTCAAGCTCATTTTGGAGAAGACTGTGAATCAGAATAGGAAGGACTGGTCCACCAAACTGGTGGATGCCCTATGGGCATATAGGACTGCCTTTAAGACGATTCTAGGAATGTCTCCTACAGACTGGTCTTTGGAAAGGCTTGCCACCTTCCTGTCGAGCTAGAGCACCGGGCCCTTTGGGCAATTAAGCAGCTAAATTTCGATTTAGATAAGGCCGGTGAGTTTTGAAAATTACAAATTTCTGAACTAGAGGAGTTGAGGAATGATGCATACGAGAATGCAAAGATTGCGAAGGATAGAGTTAAGGTTTTTCACGATAAATTCATCACAAGAAAAACTTTTGTCCAAGGACAAAAAGTTTTACTCTACAACTCTAGACTTCATCTCTTTCCCGGCAAGTTGAAGTCAAGATGGACAGGGCCATTCATTGTTAAGACTGTGTTTCCACACGGAGCCATAGAGATCTACGACCCCAAAAATGGCAATGCATTCAAGGTAAATGGTCAACGTCTTAAAATCTTTTGGAGTCTGTGCCGGAAGCTAATGCGGCGATGGGTCTTTTTGACCCACTGTATCGGTGATTATATCTTTCTGCCAGTTCATGCATCCATACATTTCATTCATACTTAGGGACAATGCATGAAACAAGTGTGGGGAAGGGTATGTAATATATAAAAAAAAAATAAAAAAAAATTAAAAAAAATAAAAAAAATAAAAAAAAATATACAATAAAAAAAAATTTTTAAAAGGATAATACTTTGACTTATTTTTTGAAAGAAATCTAAGTTAGTTTTAAGGATTAGGAAAATCATGATTAGGATTTCTAAAAACTTGGTCAAAATAAATAAATTGTTTAAATTTTAGGTATAGGAGGAGAAATTGAATAATTAGTTAGTCTTAATTTTTACCTTAATGAAATGTGCATTCCTAGTACATATCTAGGATTCTAAGACAAAGACCTTGTGCCTCATAAAATAAATAAATAAATAAAAATAATATCACCAATTGAGCTGGATACATGTGCCTCAAGAAGCATAAGTATTCACGCCTAAAGGTGAGTTCTAAATAAAAATAAAGTCCTTAGTTTTGTGGCCTAGTTCATTCGAATTTGAGTCCGAGGGGTGTTTTCTCACCTGGTGCCCTAAAGCCGACCGGTTTAGGAGCCACCGACTTTAAGTTCGCTTCATGGGTGGATTAGAAAGCCTAAGAAAACTGAGAAATATTATACATGTATTAACACATCTATTAGTCAATTAGTTAGGTATGAGGGCCTCAAGAAGACTTGATACTTATACGAAAGAAAATTAGATGAGTTATACATGCCAAAAAAAAAAAAAATTATATTAACACATCTAATAGTCAATTAGTTAGGTATGAGGGCCTCAAGAAGCCTTGATACTTACACGAAAGAAAATTAGATGATGTTATAAAAATAATAAAGAGGCATGAGAGTCCAAGTTAAGGAATTGCTAGTAAAATTCATAAGGATGCATATGATTTTTGGTAACGAAAAAGACTATATTAGAAATTCAATTTTAATCCTTACCTAAAATGAATAACAATTGACTTTATAAAGACTAGGTTTGAAGAATGAATAAAAATGAGGATCCTAAAACTTATAGACTACTTAGTCTCTTCCAATATAAGTCAAATATTTTCCTTTTTATGGATTTTGTGGGTGTAATCCGCTGAAAACCCTCACGAGACAACACTCGTCCTCTAGGGTAACCTAGGGGTTTAACGGCTTGTTGCACATGCCAAGTGCAACCGTGATTCCTACGAAAGTGAGTTAGTTAGATTTTCTTTTTTCTTTTTAATTTTTACTCGAGGACGAGCAAAAAGATAAGTGTGGGGGTGTGATAGGTAGTGAAAAATGCATAATTGTCATCATATTTACCATCACATTTGCACATTTATTCATATTATAATGCACATTTATTAATATTTTGTTATTTAATGTGTGCAGGCCTCGAATTATTATTTTAATAATAAATAAAGCTTAAAGAGCCCAAAAGCCCAGATCCAAGCCCATGTTTGAAGCCCAGGTGCAAAAGCGCAATTACAAGAAGTCAAAATGCAAATACACAAAGGGCTAAAGTTGCAAATATCAAAGATGAGGGAAGGATAGACTTCTACCCAACCCTAAACTCTTGCAGATGAGAATGAAAAGAGTGCAGAGATAAGGAAATTCATTTAAAAGAGATTGGGAGAATTCAAAATCTAGGTAACTTGATTATCAAGTTATCTCGAAATCCCAATATGAAGAGCCAGGATCATACTTCCAGAAGCAGGCGCCCACATGGACGGACCAGGAGAAGCCACGCGATAAAGCGCGTGGCCTGACTCCATTATACTGCCGCAGAATTACGGCAAAAGCCGCAATTTTGCGGCATTTTGGATGAATCTGAATACCAGATTTCGTGGGCAACTTCATCCGGGACTCTTCGGCCTTCTGCACCTATAAATACCCCCTGCAGTGCAACGTACAGGGTCATCCAGAGACGATTAGGGTTTTCTTTAGCCATTTTTTATTTCAGCAAGTTGTAATTTTCGTTTTATGCCCGTTGTGGAGAAGAAGGAGCTTTGTAATTGGAGATTATTCTGCAATAAAGGTCACTCTTTGTTCTCATTTAATTTCTGCAATTTAATTTTATTTTGTGATCTCTCTGGTTTTCTTTTTAATCTGTGATCTCTTTTGGTTTCTTTGTTTCCTTGCAATCTTTCTCATTAAATAATAAAAATAAATAAATAAATTGAAAAAGAAGAAAAAAATAATGATGATGAACTAATTTCCTTTAGTGGTTTGCTGAGATTCTTAAAGCAACCCTAGAGCTGTTAAGATTTGATCAGATTGAGGACATCTCTAGAAACCCTAGGTTTAATAATAACTTTTCTTGAAGATCAAACAAATAACTAGACTTCTTAATCTAGGTTGCATATTAAAAAGACCCTTCATGACTTCAAACTTAAGAACTAGGACAGCCTAACTTTAAGATTAATCTTCTCTTAAGCTGTACCTAGATGTTAGGATGAACTATAGTTTGGTTTTTAAGTAATGTAACTTTGTTAGAGTCTAGTATTGGTTTTTCTTGCTTGAATTAGTCTTAAAAACCTAGGGTAAATTACATATACTTCAATATGATGATCAATCTCCTTAACTTGCAATAGGGTTGTGGTAGAAGATCAGCAAAGCCACATCTTTCATATCATATATCTCAAATCTAATCACTTCTTCTCTTATTTTGAAGTTAAAGAGGAATCGGGTCGAAAAGCTTGCATCGCATCCTTCCCTGAGGATCACGACCCGCTTGAGCCCTTGCTACAGCAGATTCGCATTGAGACTAAGAAATCTGAACTCCATTTCTATTATTAAAATCTCAATCAATAACTATAAGATTTCTTGCAAAGGTAAGTTTCCACAAGTTAATGAAAATGAGATTTTCATGCTAAAAGAGAAAATTGATTCATTAGGAGTAGTTTTGAAAAAGTGTGAATTTGATAAGAATAGACTTGAGGCTATGTTTCCTAAGAAACAAGCCCCTAAGAAGCAACCACATGCTATTCATGCTCATGCTCATAAATCACAACCTTTACATCATGCCAAACACCTCAAACTTGCTCACACTCCACACACACATCATGCATTCATGTATGGGAAAGTATTTTCATGCACATATTGTGGTCGTAAAGGTCACTTAGTTAAGTTTTGCTATGATAGACTTAATGCATCTCGTCATAATGTTTGGGTTCGAAATACTAACTTTCAAGGACCCAAGAAAATTTGGGTACCAAAGTCAATGAATTTGTTAAATGATGTAGGTACTTTCCAAGGCCCAACGACGTAAAGCGTTGTGGTATCTTGATAGTGGTTGCTCAAGGCACATGACTTGGGATATCAACAACTTTGCAACCCTATCAAGATACCATGAAGGTGGCACCGTCACCTTCGGAGATGATGCCAAGGGAAAAATCATCGGTATTGGTAATGTTAAACTTGGTACATCCCCTTTAATAGAAAATGTTGTTTTAGTTGATGGCCTCAAGCATAATCTCTTGAGTGTTAGTCAACTTTGTGATAAAGGTTTTGATGTTGTTTTTGATAATTTAGTTTGTAAAGTTATTGATAAACTATCTAATACATGTATATTTTTCAGTTTTCGTGAAAGCAATGTTTACATGATTGATATGTCTAATATGTCTTGCAATATTACTTGTTTGAAAGCCCTCGATGATGACTCTTGGTTGTGGCATAGAAGATTAGGCCACATTTCTTTTGACCATCTATCTAGGTTAAACAACAAGAAAATGATGAAAGGTATTCCTTGCTTGAATTTTGAAAAGGACCGCGTTTGTGACGCGTGCCAACTTGGGAAACAAACCAAGTCCTCTTTCAAGTCAATCAAGGATATCATGACATCACGTCCCTTGGAGTTGATCCATATGGATTTGTTTGGTCCTACTCAAACTAAAAGTCTAAGTGGGAATCGTTTTGCATTTGTTTTAGTTGATGATTTTTCGCGTTTTACTTGAGTTTTCTTTTTAGAGCACAAAAATCAAGCCTTTTCATCTTTTCAAGCCTTTAAGAAAAGAGTTGAAAAGGAAAAAGATTCTTCAATTTTAAGAATAAGAAGTGATGGAGGAGGTGAATTCATTAACTTACCCTTTACCACTTTTTGTGAAGAACATGGAATTAAGCATGAATTATCTTGTCCTAGAAATCCACAACAAAATGGAGTAGTTGAGCGGAAAAATCGGACATTACAAGAGATGGCTAGGACAATGATTAATGAATATGGTCTCCCTCATTATCTATGGGCCGAGGCCGTTAATACATCGTGCTATATATCAAATCGTGTTTTCTTATGCAAAAATACTTCAAAAACATCTTTTGAGATCTACTTTTCTAGAAAGCCAAATGTTTCATACTTTAAAATTTTTGGATGCAAATGCTTTGTTTTGAATACAAAAGATAACTTAGGTAAATTTGATGCAAGGTCTTATGAAGCAATTTTTGTTGGTTACTCAAATACTAGTAAAGCTTATAGACTCTTCAATAAGTCATCTTTGACTATTGAGGAATCAATACATGTAAAATTTGAGGAATCTAATGTGTTTGTTAAGAATGTTATAGAAATAGATTCTTTACATGAAGACATGGAGAAAGTTACTTTGAAGGACTCACCTACTATTGAAGGCATGCCAAAGGATGATGAAGGAAATGAAACTAAAGAAAATGAGGCTCAAGGAAATGAAATTCAAGGAGTTGAAGTGGAGCCTACTCAATAACTTCCAAAGGATTGGAGATACAATCCACATCATTCCAAGGATCTTATTTTAGGTGAAGTATCTCAAGGGGTAACTACTCGTGCTAAACTTCATGATTTTTGTGGACACTATGCTTTTATTTCACACTTTGAACCCAAGAACATCCTCGAAGCCGAGGCCGACTCATATTGGTTGCTAGCCATGCAAGAGGAGCTCAATCAATTCGAGCGCACCCAAGTTTGGCACCTTGTTCCTAGGCCCCACGATAGACCAACAATTGGTACTAAGTGGATCTTTAAGAACAAGTTGGATGAGTCGGGTAATGTCATTAGGAATAAAGCTAGGTTAGTTGCCCAAGGTTACACTCAAATCGAAGGTATCGATTTTGAAGAAACCTTTGCACCCGTAGCACGGCTTGAAGCCATACGGATGACACTTGCATTTGCTTCTTATAAAGATTTTAAGCTTTTTCGAATGGATGTTAAAAGTGCTTTCTTAAATGGTTTTATTGAAGAGGAGGTGTACGTTGAACAATCCCCCGGGTTTGTTGATCCTACACATCCGGATTTTGTTTTCAAACTTGACAAAGCACTTTATGGTTTAAAACAAGCCCCTAGGGCTTGGTATGAAAGGCTTTCTTCATTTCTAATTTCAAATGGTTTTAAGAAAGGAAAAATAGATACTACTTTGTTTACAAAACAAGTTGAAAATGATATTCTTATTGTTCAAATTTATGTGGATGATATCATATTTGGTTCTACTAATGAAACTCTTTGCCAAGCTTTTGAGTCATGCATGAAGGAAGAATTCGAAATGTCTATGATGGGTGAGCTCAACTATTTCCTTGGTCTCCAAGTCAAGCAAAAGAAGGATGGGATCTTCATCAATCAAGCCAAGTACACAAAGGAACTTATCAAGAGATTGGGCTTGAAGGAGCTAGAACATGCAACACTCCCATAGCCACTACCACAAAGCTTGACAAGGATGAACAAGGTAAAAGTGTAGACATTAAGCTTTATCGTAGCATGATTGGTAGCTTGTTGTATTTAACGGCTAGTAGGCCGGATATTATGTTTTCAGTTTGTCTTTGTGCTCGTTTTCAATCGTGTCCTAAAGAGTCCCATTTAGTTGCTGTTAAACGCATTATTAGATACCTTAAGGGCACAATTGAAATGGGTTTGTGGTATCCGAAAATCGGCCAATTTTCAATGACGAGTTTTTCGGATGCCGACTATGCGGGTTGTAGGGTAGATAGGAAGAGTACAAGTAGAACATGTCAATTTCTTGGTAATTGTCTTGTTTCTTGGTCTTCCAAAAAACAAAATTCGGTAGCCCTTTCAACCGCCGAGGCAGAGTATGTTGCAGCCGGAGCTTGTTGTGCACAAGTTCTTTGGATGAAACATACTCTCCTTGACTATGATTTGCATTTTGACCATATTAAAATATTTTGTGATAATACTAGTACTATTCATATGACCAAAAATGCAAATCAACATAGTAAAACTAAGCACATTGACATTCGGTATCACTTTCTTAGAGATCATTATGAGAAAGGTGATATTGATATTGATTATGTTTCTACCGATTTTCAACTTGCCGATATTTTTACAAAACCACTAAACTATGCTCGATTTTCATTTATTTGTGGTGAGTTGAATGTTTGTATTATGGATTTATGAAAGAAATTTTTTTTTTACAATGTTTACCCTTTTTGATGTATGACAAAAAGGGGGAGAAAAAGTTAGTTATTTTTGACTTTGGAGTTTATGCATTTTGAATTTTGTTTTGTGCATTGTGTTTGTATATTTTTTTTTGGAGTTTATGCATTTTGAGTTTTATTTTGTGCATTGTGTTTTGTATATTTTTTATGCTTTATGTATATAGCCATTCATTTATATACATAGTCATTCTTTTATACATAGCATAATTTGAGGGGGAGCTTCCAAGCTCTTTTCCCATATTTAAAATAACTCATATGTTTTGTCATCATCAAAAGGGGGAGATTGTTGGCCCAAGGTTACAATCACCCGTTTTATTGAGTTTTGATGATTACAAAACATATATAGTTATTTGTACTAATCATGTTTTTTGTTTAAGTGTGTTTCAGGGTTCTAAGGATTCATGGAGTGTTCTTCCCTAAAGGAAGGTTGTTTTGACTCAAGTCGGTTCATTTCGGGTTCAAGATACAAGATTTTCAAGATCACATATGGAGGAGCCCACTTGAAGACTTTGTAGTCACCTAGAACCTATGTAAGACTTAGTTTGTTAAAGTTTGAGGTTGTGGTAAATTGGCTCAAGAACACACACACATTTTCAAAAATACAGTTTTTAGTTTTGGTATTTGATTTAAGTTCATGCTTTGATTTCTATACATGATTCAAATTTTTACAATTTTATATCTTGTTTATATCATGTATATCTATCTTTACGGCATGATACTTAGCCATATATCCCTACAAAATTATTTTGAAAATTTTCCCAAGTCCAGAAAATTTCCTTATTCAAATCTGTTTTCAGGCCTGGCGGTCGACCGAGCCGGTCGACCGGACCTATTCCAGGCCAGGCCGGTCGACCGGCCGGTCGACCGTGCCCTGTGTCCAGGACGTGTACGTTTGTGCACGTCTGTCGGTCGACCGACCGGTCGACCGACCTGAAACAGCTTGCTCTCTGTTTTTTGTCGGTCGACCGGGTCGGTCGACCGACAGTTCAAGACAAAATTTTCCCCTTTGCGGCCGGTCGACCGAGTCCAACGGCTACATGCCAATTGGACTGTCGGTCGACCGGGCCGGTCGACCGACAGCCGGTCCTGCTGCCCCAACGGCTCTTTCCCTTTTGGTGATTTCTGATTTTGTTGCCTTTTTGTGTGGCAGATATTTCTGATAATTTGGGGACTATTTTTTGACCAAATAAACTTAATTTAATTATGTTTTAATCCCCTCCTCTCCCTATAAATAGAGGGGATTGGTCTCTTGCAAAAACACAAGAAATATACCTAGTTTTCAAGTTTTCAAAAGAAAGAAAAAGTTTCAAAAGGTCTCAATTCTCTAGTGCTTTCAAGGCTATTGTCTTTCAGTTGTGTTTGCAAGCAATTTTCATTTACAACTGAGTTTGTTTTTCTCACTACACTTCTAGAGCCAAAAATTCCCTCCTCATTCTATAAGGAAGTTGTAAAAAGAAGTTTGTAAGAAGCTTGTGATCCTTTTGGTGATCACTTGGCTACTTGTTCTTTCTTGTTGAGATACCTCTTCGGTAGAGGATTGTATTGGTGGAGTTCGGTACTCCGGTCTTCGGTAGACCTTGTAAAGTTCCTTGGTGGATAGTGAAAACCCTTCACGGCGGTGAAGGCGGGGAGTAGAGCGGTGGCTCGAACCTCGAAACAAATACTTTGTGTTTGCGATTGATTTTCTCATTGCTCTTTATTGCTCTTCAATTCTTGCTTGTGTTATTGCCTTTCATTTATAACTTGTGATATATCTAGTGTGTACTTCATTATTGCTTCCAATTCATTTCTTGCTACATTGTCGATCATTACTCATACAA
Organism: Agave tequilana; assembly: GCA_038442645.1. Taxonomy (NCBI): domain Eukaryota; kingdom Viridiplantae; phylum Streptophyta; class Magnoliopsida; order Asparagales; family Asparagaceae; genus Agave; species Agave tequilana. The sequence goes on along the minus strand of JAVJIF010009628.1, from coordinate 45,896 downwards.
AAAGATTGCAATACGCACCTCTAACTCTTATCTAGAGGAATCACAAGGAAGGAGTTCAGAGCCCTTCACCGGGTATTCGGCTTCTAGTCTTGTTTTGAGTGATCGTTGCATCCTTTATTCATACTTATTTTAAAAAGATCTTTAGATTAGCATTTACACCTATTCACCCCCCTCTAGGTGTTTTTCACAACTGAGATAAGATTTCTTTTAAGTTGAGGCACATACCTCACTTTCTTCAATTCTCGTACTATCCCATCAAATATTCTGACACGAACTGTACCTATCCCTTTCATATTACACGGATGATCATCACCCATGACTGTGTAACATCCATCTAACTTCTCAAAACTAGAAAATCAGTCCCTGTTCGGGCACACATGATAGGTAGCTCCTGTATCTAAGATCCACTCATAATTATCTGAGTAACCAGCAGTAAGAGTAGTAACAGAAAAAGAAAATACCGATGAGTCTAGTCCGATCCCTCCGCCTGTAAAATACTGGTATGAGTACTGACCACCTGTGTGAGATTTACCTCGGTCTTCGACTCCTTCTTCTTACCTTTGGCCTTCAGACAATCAATCTTTCAGTACCCTAGCTTTTCGCATAAGGTGCACTGGTTCTTCTTCAAATCTCTGAAACCTGATCTGGACTTCAATCTTCCCTGATCACCTCTGCCCTTCTGATTGGAACTCCTGCCTCTTACTGCTAACGCCTCTGCTGTTGTGCTATCTGAAGAAGACAATCTGTCCTGTCTCCTTACTTAATAATTCACAAGAACAGCAGATACCTCATTGTAGTTAAGTGATTATCTTCCATTGATCAATGTAAGAGTAAAGGTCTCATACTCTTCTTCAGGAAGAGAATTCAATAGAATTACCGCCTTATCCTCTTCGTAGATCTTCACATCCACATTAACCAGGTCTGTAAGAAGTTTTGTGTAGCTATTCATGTGTTTGTCTACGGAGATTTTCCTCTTCATTTGGAAACGATAAAGCCTCCTCTTCAACTGCAATCGCGATTTGATGCTTTTTGTCAGATACTTTTTCTCCAGGATCTCCCACAGCTGCCTCGTAGATGTTTCATCTAACACATGATACTTGATGTCTTGTGTCAAACAAAACCTGATCAGGCCACACGCCATCCAATTCATCTTGTCCCAATCTTCTTCAGTAGTAGAATCATGCTTTTTTTCCAACCATAGAGTGTCTTCGAGATTTGATGTCGTCAATGCATCCATCACCTCACATCTTCCCGTACCGAAGTTGTTCTTGCCGTCGAACTTCACCTCATCAATCCTCAACAGATGTGGATTCACAAATTTTCTTGTAGATGTACTATCTCCAGCCATCTTCTCAACGGATTCCTCAAACAATGCGGAAAACAAACAAAGTTATATCAAACAAGCTATATAAAGATAGGATCTTTACCTCAGGGCAAAACCCTCGAAGAGTTTTCGAAGTGATCTACTCCTCTGAATTGATTCCTTGAGCAATCCAAACGCTTTTTGAGATCGACACAGATCCCACAAACAGTCCCAACGCTGCTCCGAGATCGACACATGATCTTCGCCAAATAGCAACCAATGCTCTTGGAATCAAAACACGATCCCACGACGAACCTGGGATGCTCTGATACCACTTGTTGCGCGTGAGGGACAATAACCAATGAGAAATTCACCAATAGAGATAGATGCAGCGGAGAAGTATCCACACGTCAAGAACAGAGAAACAAGAGAGAAAGCAAGCTAACACAATATTTAATGAGATTCGGCAATTTGCCTACGTCCTCAGGGCAAGGGAGAGAGAGATTTTATTGATTCAACAATCAATACAAGGGAATACCAGAGGGATACTTTCAGGGATACAATTCATGAGGGCTCTAATCCATTTTTATAGCCAGAGAGTCTCAGAGATTTAGGAAACCCCAATTAGATTTGACCCCAAACAGGAAAAGAGTCCAAATCATGAAAGGAGAACAGAACGCGTCTGTCGGTCGACCGACCCTTATCCTCGATCGACCGGCCCGGTCGACCGGGACCAACCGAGAGATAGCTCATGATAGTTGGTCGACCGGCACGGTCGACCGTTCTATTGCCACGGTCGTCCGCTAGGTCGACCGGGCCATGCCTGTGCACGTCGTCCACACCGGTCGACCAGGCGGTCGACCAGGTTCTATCTTGGACTGCAAGAGTTCCTGTGCTTACTCCTTTTGACTTTCGATCTCTGTGCTATCTTCCTGATGAGTTTAAAAAACTCTTCTGATGTCTTTTATCTCCTCTCTCCCTACACCACCCCCACCTCGGTCGCTCCTCTAACCAGTGATCCTTGTTGTTCTATTGCTCAATCTTCTCCCACTCGATCGCTCCTCCAACTGGTGAGTTTTCACCAGAAGTTGAGTTGGCGCAAGGGGGGTCAGACTGCCTCCATCGCGGTCGGTGATGACCTGAGATCAGTTGGGGACAGGATGCTTGTCCATCGGCAGCGTCAAAACCCTAGATCGTCATCGCTATGATCTGAGTTTCTCTTGAAGGATCCTTCCCCTGCTTCTGACATGCACCTGCACATGCTCTTGAAGGAATACCAGAGGGATACTTTTAGGGATACAATTCATGAGGGCTCTAACACATATTTATAGCCATAGAGTCTCTGAGATTTAGAAAACCCAATTGGATTCGAGCCCAAACATGAATGGAGTCCAAATCCTGAAAGGAGAACATAACGCGTTTATCGGTCGACCGGCCGGTCGACTGACCGTTGTACTCGGTCGACCGGCCTGGTCAACCGGGACCAACTGAGAGATAGCTCATGGTAGTCGATCGACCGGCACGGTTGCCATGCCTGTGCACGTCATCCACACCGGTCGACCAGGCGGTCGACTAGGTTCTGTCTTGGCCTGCAATGAGTTCCTGTTCTTACTCCTTTTAACTTTCGATCTCTGCTCTATCTTCCTGATCAGTTTAAAAAAACTCTTTCGATGTCTTTTATCTCCTCTATCTCCTCTCTCTCTACACCACCCCCACCTCGGTCGCTGCTCCAACCAGTGATCCTTATTGTTCTGTTGCTCAATCTTCTCCCACTCGATCGCTCCTCCAACTGGTGAGTTTTCACCAGGAGTTAAGATGGCACAAGTGGGGTCACACTGCCTCCATCATGGTTGGTGATGACCTAAGATCAGTTGGGGACAGGTTGCTTGTCCATCGGCAGCGTCAAAACCCTACATCGTCATCGCTTCGATCTGAATTTCTCTTGAAGGATCATTCCCTGCTTCTGACATGCACCTGCACATGACCTTCGGCAAGTGCATCCCCACGTGCTTCGATTTTCCTGGGTCCAATGCTTTGGTCCCAACATTTGGGCCATTTGGCCCAGGAAAAAACACGAATCTTTGGGTGAAAAGGAGATGGGCAGCTCGGCCCACTTGCTCAGTCTAAGGCCCATTCTTCCGATGGACCATTGGAGAGCCAAGTTTCTCCTGTTCATTAGCCTCCGATTGGATGTGTTGATCCCTCAACTGAGCTCCGATGACCCTCTGCTATTCTGTCGAGGGACGTTCTAATATCTGAGGCCCCAAATCACTCTCCCTCTGCTTCTACCGGTGCCACTTCTATGGCGCCTAATCTAGATGATGATGAGGTACTGCTCTCCTCTATCTTGAAGAAGAAGAGTAAGGCTTCGATCTCGGCTAAAATTCATAAGAAATTTGCCAAGAAAAGTCGATGCTACACCCCAAGGATTGACGATGACACTAATGAAGGACTGCTAATCCAGGCTCTGCTCGAAGACGACATTACTCCGAAGGAGATCGAGAGGCGATTTAGTCACAATTCACGATTGTAACGCCGTCGATTCCCCTTCTGTTTCTTGTTTTTTTCCCCCTTTTGTTGCCCGTTAGGCTCTTGTAGCAAAAAGAAAAATTACGACATTAACTAAGCTTTAAAAGTATATACTATGAAACAATTGATTATTTATTACTTTTTTATCAACAAATATCAAACATGTTAAAATTTACTTTTTAAATATTAAACCGACAATCAAATAGCAACCTTTGAAAAGAATAACTTAATATGAAAATATGCTCTCTTTTTTATTAATGTTTTTTTTATTAATTTTCTCTCTCTGGTCTTCTTATTTCACGCCATAATATATGCATGTACTTAGTTTCTTATTCCTCTCTTTCCAACTTGTCGTAGACAAAAAGCTTTTAAAAAATTCTGTCATAATCTTAATTATAAGTGTTAGCCTAAATAGGACTTCTTTGAAATCATATCTTTTTAGGTTTAGATTAGCGTTAGTTAATCTTGATTCAGTGCTTCTAGAGAAAGGATAATCTTAATTATTTAGTACATATATAAATATTAAAAATAACAATTAGGAAAATATAATTATATTTTTGTATTAATTCTGTATAAGCTTGTTTCTAAATGTGCACTGGGCATACCTAGTACGCTAGTATGTAATAATAAAGGAAAATTACAATGGGGTCTGGATTCTCGACAAGAGAGAATAAAAAGTACATGAACGAGGATACATATTTTAACTGTATAACTGTTAGGGGCAGGCCCAAATACAGTCCAGTGTGGGCGGACCGCCCACACTGGATTTTATAAAACAGTAGAGTAATATATATAGTTTTTAACTTTTTTGTATATACTCTCTTCTTTTTAGATTATTTTTATTAGCATAAAGATATTTTTGATCTCTAGCTCAAGTGGTAAGTCATAGTTATTGAAAGTTACAAGTTCAAGTTTTAGTGGGTGCAATATTATTTTTTACTTTTTTTTTTTGCCCTCTCTTGTCATATTACATTTACCCCTATGCCCACACTAGTATCCCATCTGATTGCTAAACAAAAAAGGTCAATTTTGTCTTCTATTTTCCTTTTACCATATATAGTAAAGGTGAATAGATTTATCTTGTTTCATTAATAAGGTTAACAATATATACTTTCAAATAATTAAAGGAATCAACACAACAACAAGGCACCAGATTCTTTGAGTGCCTTGTTGAGGGGGAGAAAAGAACCAAATGCTCAACTTCTAACTATTTCTTTTTTCAAAAATCGGATCTCACTTAACTTTTATTATGGGATTGGCAAGGAATATATACTTTGGTTAATTGCATACCTTTTTCTTTTTGTGGGAAGAGATCCTTTGATTGTGTGCCTCAGTATGAGGATTGCTTAATTGTTTAGCAATACATTATAGGAAGTTGTCTCTGTTATATTATTTTTCTTGTTAATACGAATTACTTTACAAGAGGTGTTAGTGGAAAGGAAGAATAGGATCACAAAGTGTTTTTTCTCTTGCAAGTTCAGGGCGGAGCCAGGAGTCAAGCGTAGTGGAAACACATAACTTGAGAAGAAAAGGGAGAAAGTCTATAGAAAATGATAAACAAATTTATCTGTTAGGCCTGACTCATTGGTAAAGCAAGGAGTTGGGATATGGGAGATCTAAGGTATGGAAAGGTCGGAAACAAGCATTCATTCCTAACCAAAAAAAAAAAGATAACAAAATTTTTAAAAAAATTTGTTTAACAATTACTAAGAAAAAAAAATTCATATAGAAAACAATAAAATATACTAACGATTCTATGAAAAGGTTTAATTTCGCAAAACCACTATGAACTTTCAGTGCTCTTTACATCATAAACTTGTTTTTTTTTTTTTTTTTTGCTGTTAAACTAATTGCACACCGTGGCCGGAAGCGGCTATGGTGTGATTGGAAATAATTAATTAATGTCCGCAGGTGGTGAGATTTGAACTCGGGAGCTCCTAGCAATGCTCTAACAAGCCGGGCCAACCGAGCTCCCACCGAGGGGGGATATAAACTTGATTTGTTATTCACATTCTCTTTGAATTTGCGCACCCAATTTTTGAGATAACTTCCATCATTCGCCCCCATGCTGTAAAATAAATTGTGCAAATTCATGTGATGTGACATACATAAATAATTACATCACGGGGCTTAGAGATTTGACCTTTGGAATTCACAGTCAACTAATTGCGGCAACGGAATCGCCCAGTCCCAGATGTTGTTGTCTCGATTGCACAACTATTATGGTCTGTTTGGTTGTCGTAATTGACCGTAATTCATAAGTCGTAATTGGTAAAGTCTTTTACAGCTATAAATGAGTTACATGCATGTAAGTTTCACAATGTTGGTTAGTAATATAAAGTTGTAAGTGGGAAAGTGTATTGTGTTTCACGGTGTTTGGTTATCGTAATGTGTAAGTCGTAACTGAAAAAAGTTGGCTACAAAATTAACTATTTGGTGATTTAAAAAGTTTTAATATTGCAAATAAATATTAAAAATGCTAAATATTAGAAAATTTAATATTAACATAAAAAATAATACAAATTTGTATGACCACAAAATTAACTGTAACTGGGTTGTAAGTGAGTGATAATTGAGTTGCAAGTGAGTGGTAATTGAGTTGCGTAAGTCTTTTACGAATTACGGTCCAAACAAACGCCGTAGTTGTAATTGGGTTGGAAGTCATTTACGAATTACAGACTATTATGACTTTTACAATAAAACAATCGGCAAGAGGGGAAAAAAAGAGGACGGGGAGCGAGATTTCTGAAATAAAACTTTTAAGAAAAGAGAGGAGGATTTGTTTTAAAACGAGGCACATTTTAGCCTTTTGATGTTGTTACGTCTATTGGTATTTAACTGCAAAATTTAAAGTTCATTGGCTAATGAACACTAAAACAAGTTCACGAAGTTTTAGTGAAAAGTAGTGAAAACCATAGTAAGTTGAAATTAAAGCCCTATCAAAAACCAAAATTTGACAAGAACGTCTAATCTTAAAATAATAAAAGATAATAGAACTACACACATATTGTTGGGATTTAGGTCGAACAAATAGTCCCACATCGGCTAGACATGGGGATGGTCTTGGGTTTATAAGGATTTGGGCAACTCCACCTAAAAGGCTAGTCTTTTGGGATGGAGCCCCGAGTCCTTCAAGTGGTATCAGAGCTATGCCCCGAACTTAGTCGTGTGTGTGGGTGATGTTCGACGATGTAGATCCCCCCAATGGCGCAAAGGCGCAATGGGCCTGCCCACCCCACTGGCGCAAAAAGGCGCAATAGGCCCCTGTGAAGCTAATGTTTGGCTCTCGAGAAATTGGCAGTGGTCCTCGTAGAGGAGTGACCGACTGCAGTTGGCACTTCACATAAGGCGTGCCGTCCACCCACGCAGTGAAGAGTTGGATATCTCGATTGAGCTTACAGGGAGACTCTTTGTTCGAGGGGGGATAAATTGTTGGAGGAGAGATGATAAAGGAGATGTCAAGCAGCTGTAGAAGAGTGCCAAGTTCCGTCGAGGATCGCCAAGGAAATCGACGATGAGGGCAAAGGGACAGCAGCAGAAAACAGCAGAGAAAACAGGAGTCAGAAGAGTCGATCGACCGGCCCGGTCGACCGACGTGCACAGCATGCACAGGAATGGTCGCGGTCGACCGGCCGGTCGACCGCAGGGCTCTGACTGACAAACACCCAACTCTCGGGTTTGCGCGGTCGACCGGCCCGGTCGACCGGAAGCCCTTGACTGACAAACCCCAACTCTCGTGTTTTTCCGGTCGACCGGCCCGGTCGACCGGTATTGGAGAATTGGGGGGTCGGTCGACCGTCCCGGTCGACCGACACGCGGGTTCTGGGTTTTTTCTGCTGATCCGTTGTATGAGGTATTTAAGCCTAAAGGATTTCTAGGGTTTAGTATCTCTGCGAAAATTGTATCAGCTCTGAGTGCTCTTGCATTCAAAGAGACTTAGAGCCATTGTAATCATCTTCCATATAGAAAACTCTCTCCATAGATTGCCCCGAGGACGTAGGCATTGAGGCCGAACCTCGTTAGATCTGTTGTTTGCGATTGGGTGATTCTCTTCTTGGTTGTGATTGATTTCATTGTGCTAGGAGATCTGAGGATTCTCTGTTGGTTTGTTGTTGTGATTTGTCTGCGCGCACAACAAGTGGTATCAGAGCTTCCAGTTACGCTTGGGATATTCTGAGGATTCGAAGGGCTTCAGATCTGATCAGGTGGAGATCTCGTGTGTCGATCTCAGGTCAGAGGTATTGGTGTTCGAGGAGATCGTGTGTCGATCTCAGGAGGACGCAAGGAGGGCTAGTTGAATCTGTGTTTGGAGTAGATCCGGTGAGAAACTCGATCTAGGGTTTCAAGAGAAATAGAGAATCAAAAGAAGACCTAAATGGCAGAAGAAACTACTTCCGTTAAAACAATGAATCACTCAAGGATTGAAGTTGTTAAGTTCAATGGAACTAATAATTTCGGGATGTGGAGGTGTGAGGTTATGGATGCACTGAATGCACAGAACCTCGAGGACACGCTCCTATTGGAGAAGAAGAAGATCACTACCACTGATGAAGAGTGGGCGAAGATGAACAGGTCGGCATGTGGCTTGATACGTTCATGCTTGTCACAAGACATCAAATATCTTGTACAACATGAGACGTCAGCGAAGAAACTGTGGAATACCCTTGAGAAGAAGTACCTGACAAAGAGTGTGGAGTCTAGGTTGCAGCTTAAGAGTAAGCTGTATCAGTTCAGGATGCAGAGGGGAAGCACAGTAAACGAGCACATCAACCGATATACGAAGCTTCTTACAGACTTGCTAAATGTGGATGTCACTGTAAGTGAGGAAGACAAGTCAGTTATTCTCCTGAACTCACTCCCACCGGAGGAGTATGAGACATTCACTATGACATTCATAAATGGAAGGCAAACCTTAGTTTATGATGAAGTGTCGTCAGCACTGATGAGTTATGAGACAAGGAAGAATGAGAGACATTCTGCTCGGTCTAGTTCATCAGCGGAGGCTTTGGAAGTAAGAGGCAGGAGTTCATCGAGGAAAGGCAAGGAGGTGAGAGGAAGATCGAAGTCTAGGTCGGGCTTCAGGGATCTTAAGAAAAATCAGTGCATGTTCTGCAAAGAGATTGGGCACTGGAAGGTTGACTGTCCAAAGTACAAGGGGAAGAAGAAGGAATCAAAATCTGAGGCAAATCTGGCAAGAGTGACAAAGGCTGCAAGCGGTAAATCACATGCAGATGGATCAGATTCAGATTCTTCCGTGTTCTCCTTTTCAGTGACTACTCCCATCGTAGGCTACTCGGGAGATAACGAGTGGATCCTGGACACAGGTGCTACATATCATGTATGCCCTAATCGAGATTGGTTTACCAGTCTGGAGAAGTTGGAGGGGTGTTCGGTCGTCATGGGCGATGATCATCCGTGCATCATGGAGGGTGTAGGCACTATTCCGATCAGGATGTTTGATGGGATGGTGAGGGAGCTGAAAGAAGTGAGATATGTACCTCAGCTGAAGAGGAACTTGATCTCAGTAGGAGCTTTGGAATCATTGGGTCTTGGAGTGTCTATTAAGGAGGGAGTCCTTAAAATGATAAAGGGTTCAATGGTGGTGTTGAAGGCTGATCGCCGGAGCAACTTGTATTACTTGAAGGGTAGTACAGTGACAGGACAGGTGGCAGCTTCTACCAGTCAGAAGGAAGATCTAACCCGCTATGGCACATGAGGCTGGGACATGCAGGGGAGTAATCGATGCAAGCTCTTGTGAGGAAAGGGCTGCTGAAGGGTGCAGAGACCTGCAAATTGGATCTGTGTGAACATTGCATCATCGGCAAGAAGACGAAGGTGAAGTTTGGTACAGCTTCACACTGCACCGAAGGCATTCTTGATTATGTTCACACGGATGTCTGGGGACCTTCCAAGACTGCATCAATTGGAGGTAACCACTATTTTGTGTCGTTCATTGATGACTATTCTAGGCGATGTTGGGTGTACACTATGCGACACAAAAGTGAAGTCCTAGAATTGTTTGTGAAGTGGAGGCTAATCAGGAGAGAAGCACGGGAAGGAAAGTCAAGGTCCTCCGTTCTGACAACGGAGGAGAGTATAAGTCAGATCGTTCCTACAGCTATGTCTAGATGAGGGCATAGAGAGACACTTCACAGTAAGGGAAACTCCGCAACAGAATGGGGTGGCTGAAAGAATGAACCGGACTTTGCTAGAGAAGGTTCGGTGCATGTTGTTAAATGCAGGACTGGCAAAGAAGTTTTGGGCTGAAGCTTTGGGGCATGCATGCCATCTTGTGAACAGGTTGCCGTCATCTGCAATAGGGGGGAAGACTCCTCTGGAAGCTTGGTCAGGAAAAGATGCTGTGGACTATGATTTGCTACGGGTCTTCGGATGTCCAGCCTACTACCATGTCAAAGAAGACAAGTTGGATCCGAGAGCAAAGAAAGGGGTGTTCATTGGCTTCAAGCGAGGAACCAAGGGGTTCAAGATTTGGGACCAACAGGACAACAAGTTCATAATCAGCAGGGATGTCACATTTGATGAGGCTTCGTTGATGAAGCCTACGGTCTCTCAGCAGGTGGAGACCAGCAAGACCAAGGAGCTATTGCAGCAGGTGGAGAGTGATGCAGATCCACCATCTCTAGAGGATTCAGTGTCTGTGAGGATCATTCCTGAGGTGACACAGGGAGGTGATCAAGTTGCAGAAGAAGATACTGAAGTTGTTGAAGAGGATCAGGAGCAAGTCATGGATATTGTTCCAGATCTCACTGCAGTTGGAAGACCAAAGAGGAATACTAGGAAACCTGGTTGGCTCACCACCGATATGGTTGTTGCATATGCACTTCCAGTTGTTGAAGAGGCTATTCCATCTACTTTCAGGGAAGCTGAAATCAGTTCAGAAGCTGAGTTATGGAAAGGGGCCATGGATGAAGAGATGAAATCTCTTTACAAGAACAACACATGGGAACTTAACAAGTTGCCAAAGGGGAAGAAGGCCATAGGGTGCAAGTGGGTATTTGCTAAGAAGCAGGGATCTCTTCAGGAAGATACAGTGCGCTACAAGGCAAGGTTGGTGGCTAAAGGCTACGCTCAGAGAGAAGGGATCGACTACAACGAGGTGTTCTCCCCAGTTGTTAAACACTCGTCTATTCGGATCCTATTAGCCTTGGTGGCGCAGAATGAGTTGGACCTTGACCAACTTGATGTCAAGACCGCCTTCTCCACGGCGATCTTGAGGAGGAGATCTATATGACTCAGCCCACAGGTTACAAAGCTGCAGGGAAAGAAGAGTTGGTATGTAAGCTGAAGAAATCGCTGTATGGTTTGAAACAGTCTCCTAGACAGTGGTACAAGCGATTTGACAGCTTCATCAGGAAGAAGAAGTACACACGAAGCCATTTCGATCCATGTGTATACTATAACAAGTTACCATCAGGTGAATATATCTATCTACTTCTTTATGTAGATGATATGCTGATTGCTTCTAGGTCGAGATCTGCTATTGATTCTCTGAAGAAGATGTTATCGTCAGAGTTCGAGATGAAGGACCTGGGGGAAGCAAGGAAAGTATTGGGTATGGAGATCACAAGAGACAGGAAAGCTGGCAGGATCAGTTTGACTCAGAAGGGCTATCTAGAGAAGGTACTGCAGAGGTTTAATATCGGGAAGGATACTAAGTCTGTTAGTACACCAATGGCGCCGCACTTCAAATTGTCAGCGAAGATGTCTCCAAAAAGTGTTCAAGAGCGTGAGCATATGTCTCATGTTCCATATGCTAATGCGGTGGGTAGCTTGATGTATGCAATGGTGTGTACGAGGCCAGATATTTCACAGGCAGTCTCCATGGTGAGTCGATACATGCATGATCCTGGACAGGGTCATTGGAAGCTGTGAAATGGATTCTGAGGTACATCAAGGGAACTGTTGATGTAGGCCTGGTATTCGAGAAGGACAACACCGGAAAGCAGGAATGCATAGGTTATGTGGATTCAGACTATGCAGGTGATCTTGACAAACGCCGGTCGACGACGGGATATGTCTTCACATTCTCACAGGCACCTGTGAGTTGGCGCTCCACACTTCAGTCTACCGTCGCGTTGTCGACCACAGAGGTTGAATATATGGCTTTGACAGAGGCCATGAAGGAGGCAATCTGGCTTCAGGGATTACTTGATGATCTGGGCGTGGAACAGGATATTTTGAAGATAAACTGTGACAGCATGAGTGCCATCTACTTGGCAAGGAACCAGGTCTATCATGCAAGGACGAAGCATATTGATGTCAGGTATCACTTTGTACGGGAGATTCTAGAAGAAGGTGACATTGACTTGTTGAAAGTTCACACTTCGGAGAATCCGGCCGATATGCTAACAAAGGTGGTGTCGGGGGTGAAGTTTGCACACTGCAAAGACTTGCTCCATGTCCTTCAGGTGAAATGAGCTTGCTGAAGCTTATTTGGGTGAACTACGGACGGCTTGATCCCTTGGGCAAGGGGTACGTAGGCAACCGGGTTGGTGCAGCCGCTATCGAGTCGGAATTCGGCTCAGATTTGGAAATCTTCACCGAGGTGGAGAATTGTTGGAGGAGAGATGATAAAGGAGATGTCAAGCAGCTGTAGAAGAGTGCCAAGTTCCGTCGAGGATCGCCAAGGAAATCGACGATGAGGGCAAAGGGACAGCAGCAGAAAACAGCAGAGAAAACAGGAGTCAGAAGAGTCGGTCGACCGGCCCGGTCGACCGACGTGCACAGCATGCACAGGAATGGTTGCGGTCGACCGGCCGGTCGACCGCAGGGCTCTGACTGACAAACACCCAACTCTCGGGTTTGCGCGGTCGACCGGCCCGGTCGATCGGAAGCCCTTGACTGACAAACCCCAACTCTCGGGTTTTTCCGGTCGACCGGCCCGGTCGACCGGTATTGGAGAATTGGGGGGTCGGTCGACCGTCCCGGTCGACCGACACGCGAGTTCTGGGTTTTTTCTGCTGATCCGTTGTATGAGGTATTTAAGCCTAAAGGATTTCTAGGGTTTAGTATCTCTGCGAAAATTGTATCAGCTCTGAGTACTCTTGCATTCAAAGAGACTTAGAGCCATTGTAATCATCTTCCATATAGAAAACTCTCTCCATAGATTGCCCCGAGGACGTAGGCATTGAGGCCGAACCTCGTTAGATCTGTTGTTTGCGATTGGGTGATTCTCTTCTTGGTTGTGATTGATTTCATTGTGCTAGGAGATCTGAGGATTCTCTGTTGGTTTGTTGTTGTGATTTGTCTGCGCGCACAACACATATGATAAAGGTTTTTGTGTTGTTATTCTTCCTCGAGAGAAATTCACTGACAGTCTCTTCATAGAAAAGGTTCAAAAGATCTGTTCTAAATAAAAAACATTATATAAATAAATAAATTTTGAATATTATTCTTGAGCCACTGTTCTAAAAAGTTTTACCATATTAGATCATTAGCGGCTTATTTATCAAATTGTTTGAAGTAATCCAAGGGCGTGTTTGTTTCGTCGCAAAACGCCGCAAAACGCAAGTCGTAAAACTTCTTTTCCATTTTCCATTGTTTGTTTCGCTGAAAAATAAGTTGCAAAATGCAACTCTTCTTTTCCCACTTGCAGTTGCTACAGTTAAATTTGTGGTCATATAAATCTCACTTTTACACTCATATTTTCCCACTTGCAGTTGCTACAGTTGATTTTGTGGTCATGTAACTCTTACTTGTAGTACACTTACAGTTCAAAACAGTTACTTGATAATCAATATATAATTTAATATTATTAAATATTTAATATTTTAAATAGTGTTCAATTTCTTATTTAATTATTTAATTATTTTATATTTTTAATATTTAATTTTTTTATTGTTTTTAATATTGTTTTAATATTTAATATTTTACTATTTTAATTTCATATTTTTATTTAATACTTTATTATTTTATTAGTACTTATTCCATTTTTTATTATTTTATTATGAGTTAATATTTTTTTAATATAACAATATTATACTTTAATATAAAATTACTATATATTTAATTATTTATTTTTTAATATAAAAAATTACTTTATTAATATCATAATATATTTTATTATTATATTAATATTTTATTATGTTAATATTGTAATAATAATTCAGTATAATAATGCTATAATGATAATTTATTATTAAATTATAATTATATTTTACTTTGTTAATTTTATATTTCTATAATATTACAATAATATTATAATAAAATTTATATTATAAAAATTTTCAAGTATTTTTAATATTATAATATTATAACTATATTTTATTATTTTGTAAGATTTTTTAATATTTATATTTTATTAGTATTCTTAAAATTTTATTAATGTTCTTTAGATTTTCTTAAAATTTTATATTATTTATTTAGTTAATATTTTGTAATATTTTACTATTTATACTAATATTTTATTAACATTATTGTTATAAATAAAATATTAAGATTATTAATTTTTTACCTCAATTTATTAATACAATTTAATTTGCAATAGTAGATTTAATTTAATAGTATTTATAATATTTAAATCACTGCTACAGTTAATTTTGTGGTCAACTTTTCCACTTGCACTTTTACATTACCAACCAAACACCGTAAAACACAATATACTTTACCATTTACACTTTCACTTTTCACTTTATCAACCAAACACCGTAAAACACAATATACTTTTCCATTTACACTTCACTTTATCAACCAAACACCGTAAAACACAATATATTTTCTCTGCTACAGTTCACTTTTTTCATTCTCATTTTACGACTTACGACTTGCGACGTTTTGCAACGAAACAAACAGGTTAATCATGGAAATTGATATGAAATTTTTAATGCAAATACCAAATTACATCCTCAAGAATCTGGCCCAAGTTCCATATGACTTTCTAAAAAGGGTTATGAGGATAGATTCTTTTCTTAGTTCCCAACAACAGAGAGACTTGGGACTCAAGTTTTGGACTCTATACAAAGAGCCTAGAGCTGTCAATGCCTTGGAGCAAAATCAAAATATAGAGTGTTTGTTTGAGAGTGAGAATCAAGAAGAGGAAGGGCGAAGGATAAACACATCAATTGAAGGTAAGGTTTAATTTCTTTTGAAAGATTATTGTTTTGATGTCTAGGGATTATTTCAACAAAATATGAGAAAGATATTATGCCTTCCCAGTAGGAATTTTAAGAAAGAGAAAGAATTCACTAACTGGCCTTTACTTGTATGGGTTCAGGTCGCATGCACAGAATATCAATAGAAAAGAAAGAGAAAATGCAAAATTTATTTTGGCCCCTAGATTGATTTTAAATTACTTTATAGGTCTAAAAGTGTGAGAGATTAGCCCCTAGCTGGATTATTAAGTGATCATGCACATTCTTATACTATTGGACGATAAATTGTAGCATTAGTGAGACACATGATGAGGTATTCTGAATATATGTGTTATCGTGTTTCCAAATAAGCATGTGTTGCTGCATATTATTGGTGGGATGGAAGACGATTGGAGAAGAAGAAAAAACACAGATCAAGCGTACAAACAAGCACATCAAAATTTATGTGGAAAACTCAAATAGGAAAACCACGGAGCTGTACGCAAATCCACTATATTTGAGAGAGATTACAGAAAGAAAAGAGAGAACCTCACAGCCGCTATGTATTTACAATGGCATACACTCACTTTGCTGTACCTCATCGCCCTAATCACGACACATCTCCTTTTATAGAGAAAAACTAGGGTTACAAGTTATGACTCTCCAAACTGTCCTTTACACGTTCACTAAGTTTCACGGGTCGCGAAGTTTTCAGGCTGGATCGCTTTGCTGCTGTGCAACTTCGAGACACTACTTTGTACTATCGCTTCAGAGTGCTCCTCCAGAGTGATGCTTCACTGCTACTCTACATTGCCCATAACATGAAACTCGCCCAACCTCTCTCTAGGAGCGCTACGCTTTTGCTCCCAGTCTTCAAAAGACTTCACAGAGTAATTTAGCTTTCAGGGGCTCATGTGCTCCTTCAAACACCCGCAGCAACCTGATCGCGCAGGTCGATCTGCGAATAACTCTGCGTAGGGCGACAATCCGTAAATGCAATAATCAGGCTCCACAACTTAACAATCTCCCACTTAGAGACTGATGATTAACACATCAGTGGCTTTTCATCTCTCTCTTATACTCCACCAACTTTCAATACAGTGAATTTGATATGAGTCAACTTCGGGTCCTCAGCCTTTAAGACCCACAGAAGCTGAACAAGTTTTCAGCTTCTCCAGTGTGATCATCTTGGTCAACATATCTGCAGGAATATGTCTTGTGTGTATCTTCTTTAGTGACAACACACCATCTTTCAAAAGTATGTGAATGAAGTGGTACTACACATTAATGTATTTGGTTCTGTCATGATGGACTGGATTGTTGGCAAGATCTATAGCACTCTAAATATCATTGTGTAGTGGGGGGCACACATGCTCCTTGTCAAGCTCTTTCATGAAATTCTTTAGCCATATCATCTCCCTGCAAGCTTTTGTTGTTGCAACTTATTCAGCCTCTATCGTGACAAAGCAACTATCCTCTGTGGTCCTGACACCCAGCTTACTGCTCCACTTTTCAGAGTGAAGATATAACCAGTGGTACTTTTTCAATTGTCTACATCACCCGCAAAGTCAGAATCAATATATTCATGGAGACGAATGTTTGTGCCTCCATAGCACAAAGTTATATCTGAACTCCCTTTCAGATATCTCATGATCCACTTAACTGCTCTCCAGTACTTTTTATGGGGATTACTCATGTATCTACTGACAACTCCCACTACTTAAGCAATGTCTGGCCTCGTACAGACCATAGAATACATCAAATTGCCTACAACTGATGCATAAGGCACCTTTGACATGAGAGTCTTCTCATCATTAGTCTTTGGTTCTTGTGCCTTCGAAGGCTTAATGTGACCACCGAGCGGGACATTTACAGGTTTATCATTCACTATGTTAAACCTCCTTAACACCTTCTCAATGTACTCTGCTGGTGACAACTTTAACAGTTTTCTTCCTCTCTCTGTTGATCCTGTTTCAAAGTATCTTCTTCGCATGACCCAAATCCTTCTATGAAAATTTCATTGCCAAGTAGGTTTTAAGATTAACAATCTCCTTCATGCTTGATCCGGCAACTAGCATGTCATCTACATACAATAGTAATATGATGTAAGAATTCTCAAAGTACTTGAAATAGCAACAATGATCAGCTTTCAGTCTCGTGTAACCACTATTAGCCATAAATCTATCAAACTTTACATGCCAGCCTAGGAGCTTGTTTCAAGCCATAAAAACTTTTTTTGAGCTTGCAAACAAGATGCTCCTCATCCGATATGATATATCCATGTGGCTGCATGATGTGAAACGTGTATGTGTATATGAAATCAGTAATAAAACACTCAATCATGTTTCACCAACATGAAATAATCATTGATAGAAAAAGATTAAAAACTGGTAAAGCGGATAGATATAACAAAATAACATGTGTAAACAAATCCAATTCAATCAAGAATTAACTAAAGATAACATATTAAGCGGCAAAAGATTCTATAATCAAAATTAAAGCTGTTGAATTCAAAGACAAGTAGACACACTTAATCTCACTTTTGGTTCAGTTAAATCGATAAAATATTAGAGATTAATTATCAGACTCAAAAAAATTGATTAGGGTAAGAGTGTACTTACTGAGGACCACATCAGATCTTAGCATCCTATAGTTTATGTTGTGCGTAGTTCTCGTTGTTACAAACACAACAGCTCAAAAATCGTCTGAATTGGAGATCGAATGTGAAAGTTACTACTCGAAAATCAAAACGGGCACTAATGGGTCTATTTTGTATTAGAGCCGTTACTGTAGCACGCAAATCTGGTTACTATAGCATGTGAGTACACTGTAGTTGTCAGGGGTCGGTACTGTAGCAATTTGTTTTGAGCTTTCTTTGTCACATGGGGAAGGCAAAGAGAGAAAAAGAAAAGAGAGGAGAAAAGAAAAAAATTTCTTTTATTCTATTTTTCTAGATTTTTTTTTAGAAAGAGAATTCTGAATAGGAAAAGAGAAGAGATGTAGGAAAGGGAATAAGCTAGTTAGGGCTTCAAATCACTAATTTAAAATTTCTCCAGGGCTTCACACACAAAGAGAGAGTTTTGAGAGTGATCACAACTCACACAAATTTGAGAAAAAATTTTCATAATAATTCATTGCTTTCATTGATTGATATAAGAAGTCTTTTATAGGTTTGTATAAAATTGAATACAACTTAAAGTAAAACTCTTACTCAAAATAGAATTATAATTTCAAAACAAAGAAACTAAACTCCTAATAAAAATATAACTCCAAACAAAGAAACTAAATTACAGAGAATTCTATTACTACTGGAAACTGAAACAAAGCGTCTTCTCCACTTGTGATACATGTGCCATACACGTGTCTTGATGTCCCATCACTGCACCATATATGTCCTTATCCAAATCACTATGAAAAACACAGTTTTAACATCTAGCTATTCTAGATGTAAATCTTTTACTGCCACAATATGCAAGATAGATCTAATAGTAGTTAACTTTCCAATAGGAGAGAAAATCTCCGTAAAATTAATATCTTCTCATTGTTGAAATCCCTTCACAATCAATCTCGTCTTTACCTCTTGGTGTTGTTATTCTTTTTCTTCAATCTATAAATGCATTTGTTATGCGGAGCTTTCTTATCTTTGGCAGCTCAACCAAATCTTATGTTTGGTTGGTTCTTCATGAGAGACTCCATCTCTCATCCATAGTGAGCTCCTATTTGTCCTTGGCTTCAAACTACAAGGCCTCTCATAATACTCTGGTTTACCACTGTCAGTCAACAATAGACAGTAGAAGGAAGGAGAGTATCTCTCTATAGCTTTGGTCTGCTTAGTCGATCAACTCACCTCCAGTTGGGGGGGGGGGGGGGGGCTCGGAGGCTCTACTTGAGATTCCTCAATCCTTTCTTGAATGCTCCGATTCTTCTCTATAGGGAGTTTCTTCAAGTTCAAGAAACTCTAAATCTGCAGCACTACTTTGCTTCTCTGGAGTACTCTGAGGTGCCGCTCTCAGATCTTTCTCCGAAGTGCTCCTCTCCGCCAGCAAATCCTTGTACACCTTCTTTTCATTGAATACTATATCTTTATGTCTAAAGATCTTTCAGTTCTCCGGATCCTAGAACTGATAGCCATACTCGCTCGCTTCGTACCCAATGAAAATGTAGTGAAAGATTAAATTGAAATCAGTTAGTGTTGTGTATAGAAAATAATTTGTTCATTTCTACACAAAAGTGGACCATGGAGTCGTTTCGTTTGAAATTTGTAAGCTTACATGTGAGACCATTTCTTCAACAAAAGATGGAAATTAATGTGATGCCAATTGTTGTAGAACAAGGAGAATTTATTTGTTATAGTAGTTATAGGAATTTCAATTGTTAACGATTAACCCAGTTATTTAAGAATCTTGCTTGAAAATTTTCTTATGTTATATATTACAATTATGTTGGATTTTTTGTGTGTTTAGTTATGTGCTTATGAATTGAGCTTTGTATTCTCGATCATGCTTTCTATCTCTAAAAATTACTTGTATTCTGAAAACCAATATTGTATACCAATTTTTTAAGAATGACGGGAACCTTAAAATCAATCTTACAAACCTAGAGGCTTGATATAAGTTAAAGAATTTTTAGCGACCTTGTGACATCCTCTTTGCATTTAGTTATTCCAAAATGAATTGAGTGCTTTAGCTCATGATTGAGATGGAAATATTATATTCATTTTAGCATAGGATCATAAGTAATTATACAAAAATTACCTTTATATTAATGAGCTATCAAAATGGGAAATTAGAGATTTTTTATGTGTTCATCGTATGTGCCTTTAGACTAGTAAACTCATAAACAGTTAGCAAGAATCTTAGACACAACCCCTTGAATTAAACTCATAAAAGGAATAGAAGCTATCTCTCTCCCTCTATCTTTTCTCTTTCTTTTTAATTATTTTTTTAGAAATTTGTATTAAACCTTTTCTTTAATTTTTGCAGAAAATTGCAAATTGGAGTAGTTTCATACTTCTAGAAAATCTTCCCTTGATCATCTACAAGAAAGGGTTAGTTTTCGTTGAAATTCTTTCATTCTGAAGAATAATTTTAATTGAACTTAATTATTTGCTTATACACAAATGAATTACTCTAAGTATTATTGTTATTTATCATTTACATTTTGATATTACTGAATATCATTTTGTGACCCCCTCCCTCCAATTTTGAAATCCTGGCTAAGCCACTCATCTTTTATATAAAAATAAGAACTCAATTAAGTTTTCAACTGAATAATACCTTGATGATCATCTCCACTGATAACAATATCATCAACATAAATTACAAGAATAATAGTGCCAGAAAAAGAATGTCATAAAAATATAGAGTGATTAGAGGAGCTCCATCTCAATCCAAAGTATGCAACAACGGTACTGAATTTGTCAAACCATACTCGTGGAGATTGCTTCAAACCATAAATTTCTTTTTGAATTTCCAAATTCTGTCTCCCTTGAACCTCATAACTGAGGGTTGAAACATATACACCTCCTCTTGAAAATTTTCATGTAAAAATGTATTTTTAATATCTAACCGATATAAAGGCTATTTCTTCACTACTGCAACTAATAACCGAATGCGAACATAATGCATATGAGCTACTAGAGAGAAAGTCTCACAATAATCAACACCATAAGTCTGTGTATAGCCCTTGACAACCAACCATGCCTTCAAGTGCTCAATCTGTCCATCAGGGAGAAATTTAATAGTGTATATCCATCAACAACCAACAATTCATTTTTCAAGTGGTAAAAAAGTTAATTCTCATATTTCATTAGCACGCAAAACAATCAACTCTTCATCCATAACACTTTTTCATTTAGGGTCCAACATAGCATCATGATATAATTTTGGGAGAGTTACATAAGAAATTTTGATTGCAAAACTAAAGTTTGTAGAAAATAAATGAGAGAAAGATAATACTTTATCTATAGGATCTAGAATGCAAAAACAAGTACTTTTTCGAAGAGCTATAAGAAGCTCAGATACTTCATTGAAAGCAGTTGACTAATAAGGGGAGTAAGATGTCAATATCAGTAGTAATCTTCATGCGTCGTTGATAAACTTGCAATGGAACGAGACTTCTAATGGTACAGAAAGAGTAACATGAGTGGTCAAAGGTCTTGAAGTGGAACTTATAGGGCTAAAAAATAAGGTGTGTTCTAAAAAAATGACATCTGCATAAATCACATGCTTCTTGTTGACGAGATTCAAACAATGATATCTTTTTGTGTACAAGAATATCCAAAATACACACTGAATTGCTCAATGATCTAACTTATTATGTCCTTTTTCGAGAATTTGAACAAAACACACACCCAAACTTTTAGTGATAATTCAAACAATTGTTTTTTAGGATGAAAAAAAACTGAGGAAAGTGTTT
Organism: Agave tequilana; assembly: GCA_038442645.1. Taxonomy (NCBI): domain Eukaryota; kingdom Viridiplantae; phylum Streptophyta; class Magnoliopsida; order Asparagales; family Asparagaceae; genus Agave; species Agave tequilana. The sequence continues at coordinate 24,557 of JAVJIF010009628.1, read as the reverse complement.
TGCCATCTAAAATAGAAGAAGAAACCTTATTAATTAAGTGACAAGAAGTAAGGATTGCGTTAGCTCAAAAATACTTGAGAACATGCATATGAATCATTAGTGTTCGAGCAATGTAAGTAAATGATAATTTTTTCTTCCAGCAATACCTTTTTATTGAGGAGTACGAGTAAATGAAGTTTGATGAATTTTACCATGAGAAATAGAATAATCTTGAAGAGCATTTTGCTAATATTCAAAAGCATTATTAGATCGTAAAATTTTAAGCGAATAATTAAGTTGAGTACTAACCTTTTTATGAAATCTTTAAAAATTAAAGAGAAGTCATCAATAAAAGTTACAAAATAAGAAAAATCAGACACACTTTTAACTCGAGTGGGACCCTAATTATTAGTACGAACAACTTCAAATGGAAAATTACAATGATTAACTACTCTACATGGAAAGAAAGTTCTATGCAATTTAACAAACTGACACAACTTATACTGTAATTTAGAGATATCTCTAATAGAAGAAAATAACGTTTTAATGGATTTAAAGATGCATGACCTAAAGTTTCACTGAATCGCAGACTCATCTCATACCAGAGCAGAAGTGCCCACTTTAAGTTGATTATTGCATTGAAAATAATAGAGACCATCTTGCTTATACCTATTTGAAGGTCCTGAACAGTACATGATAAAGGAGAAAAAGTTATAGAATACTGGTCAAATGACTCACGGATATAAGAATAAAAGCAATATATGAAATATAATTAACATCAATGAGTGCGAGAGAAATGAGATTGACAGTGCCAGTACTACATTTGCAACTACAATCAACAAAAACTATAAAAGGGGCAGAGGTATTGTATGAAAAGTGAGAAAACTATGGATTTTATCAGTCATGTGGGTTGACGCACTAGAATCAATGATCCAAGAGGAAGGTGATGAACTTGCTAAACAAGAAATACCTTAATGTGCCAATGTAACCATGTCTAAATTAGAGACTAAATGCATCTTTTTAATCAGAAAATTACACACAAAGTTTTATAGAGTCACAAATTTCTTAGCGAAAGTATCAAGAGTATTAGAGTCATGTGCGCAGATGATCTAGTAGTACGAGACAAATAAGAAGCAAGAGGAGGCCGGGAAGGTTTTTCATGCAACTCCCAACATCAGCCAATAGTGTGTGGTTCGATTGTAATGAGTACACTTTCGATACACGATCAAAAACTCGATCTCTAGTAGATGAACCACGACTAGATTTTTGTACAATGAAAAAATGAAAGCACAGCAGACTAGCGAATTGTTGGCATTAGAAGCACAATAGATGTTTGTTTTTTATAGAGAGAGAACGATGAGCGCTAGGTCCCCGCTTTTCATTAATAAGAGTTCAATGGAAACACCCCAAACAATCACAACACAGCAATACAATCCTCTTGTACAATGAAATAAAGTAGCACACACAGGTACGAGAGTAAAATAACAAAACACGAAGAGAACCACCGAAGCCTGACGAGCTACCATAGCATAATAAAATACTGGTTGACTGTAAAACCGATGGTCGGTTTTAACTTCAACCCGCAAGGCAAAATTCAAGGGGCCAGGAAATCAAGTCTCACATGCCATCATTGTCTATCTCCTCTCCCCCTCCCCTAGAGTCTTCTTACTGACTGAGGGAGCCGTCACTATGGATCTGTCTCGTGGCTTGAAGCGCGAACTCTTTGGCTCTGCCTGAAAGTAGATGGATCCAATCAGTAATGAAAGCAGAAGAAGATTGAAAAGTGTGGACTGATATCCTGGTCAAGTTGTTAAATATTCTATTATTTTTTTCCTACCAATCCCCCTAGAATACGATAGTAGCCACTAAATCCCAGATCACCCTTTCGATCTAAATAAAGGCTTTAACTCTTCAAGCAGACCAAAGATCCTTCGAGAGAAGGGGCATATGTGGAATATGCAAATTGACTCTCTGCTCAATTGCTCCCAGACGTTCTCGCTATAAGAGCACCCCAGGAAAAGGTGGTTGATAGATTCATCCGTCAGACACAGGCAGTATTCACTGGGCCCTTGCTAGTTCCTTTTCCTCAAATTATCCCAAGTTAGGATAACATAATTAATCACTAACTAAAGAAAACCCCTATCCTTTAGAGGTGCCTTACTCTTCCAGAGTATCTTAACAAAAGGTATCTAATGCTGTTGTCGTTTAGTCTCTTGTAAGTGTTGTTGACTTAGAAGATATGCTTTGCATCCCACTCCCATCTAGGACAATCTCTGCCACCCATTAGTCTTGTTTGAAGGTCTGAAGTAGTCCGAGCATCTCCTCCAAGTGCCGAAAAATAGCATCCTGATAAAGCAATGACACTTTAACATTCCAACCGTTTCTCGTCCAATGTAAGGACACCGGCTTCGAAGGATCCTGTGCAACAACATATAAATCTGGAAATAGATTCTTCAATGGGATCAGTGAACACCACTTATCTTCCCAAAATCTCATCCCTTTCCCATCTTTAACTTCCATTGCGAGAGCAAGGAAGAAGATATCATTCACGCCTCTCATTTCTTTCCACAGGGGAGAAGAAGAGAAGTTATTGATGCATTTGTCCGACCGCCAACCTGTCGCCGGATGATAACTATACGTGACAAGAGAAGCCCACCTATGTCTGTGGTTTAGATATAACTTCTACTACCATTTAAGGAGCAGAGCAGTATTAAAATCTCTAAGGTTGATGATCCCCAAACCTCCACTCTCCTTACGCTTGCAAACTCGCTTCAACTGACCCTTCCCTTCATTATTAGTCCCCTTCCATGAGAAATTTCTTCTAAGAGAGTCAATCTTCCTCTCCACCCATCTAGGGAGTAAGAAGTATGACAAGAAGTATGTTGGAATAGTAGAAATTGCTGCATTAATCACAATGATTCTACCTCTCAGAGATAACAGTCTACCTCTTCAGCTTGCCAATCTTCTCTGAACCTTCTCAAGAGACCACAAAGGCTTCGTGGTTTTCCCTAAAGCCAGAGACAATTCCAAGTAAGTAATCAGTAAGGTCTTGACAAGACAGTTAAATATAAGTGAAATCAATTCGCTGTTGCCCATTAGATCCCCCAAGAATATCAGGGCGCTCTTGTGGTAATTGATGCAAAGACCTGACCACTTCTCATAACAAAGAATCCATTTAAGGGTCGTAGCTTGAACTAAATACCCCTCCTAAATATCAAGGTGTCATCCGTAAAGTGCAGATTGATAACCGTGTTGTTGTCATCTCGGCAACCAAGTCCCTTAATAAGTCCCTTATCTCGGCAATTCTTAATCATGAAGTGAAGGTCGTTTGCCACCAAGACAAAAATCAATGGTGATAGGGGATCACCCTATCTGAACCCTCTCTTACAAGCTATCTTCTGTTCAAGAGTACCATTGACTAGAAGTGAGACCTTTGCTAAACGTAGACAAAACTTAATCAAAGCTATCCAAACAGGGCTGAAACCTGAAGCACACAAGGTTTCCATTATGTAGTCCCAATCTACCGTATCGTAAGCCTTCTCGAAATCCAATTTCAACATAAAACCCGGGATCTTGTTCCGCTTGGTAAACTGGATAACCTCCTGAGTCGTAGCTATGGAATCAATGATACTACAGTCTACCTTTAAGAAATCCAAACTGTTGGTCCTCAGTCATATCTCTAATTGCATCTCTAAACCTGTTGGCCAGAATCTTGGAGATGATTTTCACTGAGGCATTCAGGATGCTAATTGGCCTGAAGTCCTCCACCTTCAATGCGTCTCCTTTCTTCGGGACAAAAGACATGTGCATGATTAATCCTCTCCATCTATAAAGTCTTATCTTGAAGACCCTCCAATAGTCCGCATATCTTTGGTTTGATAATGTCCCAAAATGTATGGTAGAAAATGATAAGGAAGACGTTCGGCCCTGGTGATTTGTCAGCCCCTAATTGCCAGCTGCCGCTTTGATTTCTTCTTCTGAAAAGGGATTGGTGATATCCCTGAGTGTGTCCCCCCTCCCCCTCCTGCAAAGAAAACCCGTATCGCCCCTGGCCACCTATTAGTAACCTTAGAACCAAAAAAAATTTTGTAGTGGTCGAATAAAATACCCTTAATACTATTTTCATCCTTAATAATAATCCCCTGGTTGGCCTGCTGATTCCACATAACTTCTTTTTTGTTGATATCTAAGATCTGAGCCCTGAAAACTGAAGCTTACATGATTCTTTCTACAAAAGAACCTATCCTCTTGGCATTTCTCAAAAAGATGCATCTCTTTCGTGATCTTCTTCTTAGAATTTCGCACATTGCTGAAGGTCAGTTGTTCCCACTTGCGCACCAATTTTTGTAGGCTTCTAAGCTTCGCAAATATAATCTCTGTGGCGTCATCTCGCACTACCGGCATATCCTAAGATTTCCTTAATGACATCTTTGCAACATGGATCTGCCAGCCACATTTCATCAAAGCGAAATATCTTTCTTTTAGGGACCATCAAATATCTAGTGTCCAAGCATAACAGTGAGTGGTCTGAAGTTGGTCTAGGGACAGAGCGCAACATGGCTAATGGGAAGTGTGTCTCCCCCACCCCGAAGAGACAAGAACTCTGACTAGTCTAGCCAAGATCGATCTTTATCGAAGGTTTGTCCATATGAAAGATCGGTCTGCAATTGGAAGGTCCATCAGATCGGCTTGGTCTATAAGAAAATTAAACAACTATCAGTCGTGATCGTTCCTCTCCCTCCATATGCACGTGATCGTAGCGAATGATATTGAAGTCCACTCTCAATACCAAGGCATTTTCCATCTGTTTTTGAGGAACAAAATCTCTTGCCAGAAATCTGGTCTTAAAACTCTCCTATTATGGCCATAAACACAGGTGATAAGCACCGAGAGGTAAAACCTGCTGACCCATTCATCAAGAAGTGAGTAAGCCAAGGAATTGAACCTAATCATAATGCCATTGGATGCCCATACCGAAACTTTTCCTATCCAACAGTCAATCCTCTTACCCCTAAAGCGTCAGTCAAACACTTAGTAGGTGTCGTCGCTTAGTTTCACACAAACTTTCTATATCCTCTTTAGTCTCAAACACGGTCTTCGTCATCATGCGATATTTTATCGATTACCCAGCCCCCTAACATTCCAAAACAATACAATCATTTATAACTTAGTTCAATTAACTACAGGTAATGCTTGATTCATTTCATTATTGTCACGTCCCGCTTCCAAAAATACGTGGAAACGGAGAGAGTCGGTGACGTATGTACGCGAGAAAAATACCCCACGCATATATGCTATGCCTAAAGTAACCTGAACAAGTTATATAATCACTATAGTAAATCAGTATCACTACAATACCACATATAAACATCCACACATGATGACATATGAAAAGAAAATGGAATAAGCATGAGTCCAATGCATAGAATCATGAAAGCGATGGAATAAAGAAGAGACAGAAAATACCGAGAAAAGATGATCGAGTAAGAGAGAACTCTGACTCCTCAAGATGCCTGTGATCCTCTCCAAAAACCTAATCAGCAATAAATAGCCACAAATCTGTATATACAAATCAAGGGAGTCAGAACTCTTAATGAATATGTAAGAATAAACTAGAAAGTGCATGTGCATATAACATGTGAGCAGATAACGAAAATATATATACGAGAATAAGAAATGATATGAATAAAGTAAATAAACAGTAATGTAGATAGCACACAGTAGAGTATGTGTCTAGTTAGGTATTCAATCAGATCGGGTGTAACATCAAGTGTCCAACATACATACATGTATCAGACAAAGACAATCAATTACAATACCTTATTATTTATTATGTCAGCGAACACCAATTGCCACCTGTAATAAACATATCCCATACTACGCTTATCACACGTGTCAATCGGGTTCCTAAGTTATTGAAACTGATCGGTTGGAGACATTTTCATACTTTAGGTGGGTCCCGTACAGACCCGGGACCACAGCCAGACTCCTGGCGCTGAACCAGGCCCGACCGCAAGGTAGTCAGGAACATGTATAACATGTATAACAGGAACAGGAACAAGAACAGGACAGGGTGTCAATCACCCCCCGGGAACCCTGTAGTGGAACCCTCTCTCGGCTGCACAACCTATATCCTAGGTCCACCCAAAATACAGACGCTGTCTCCTCCATCAATTTTCCCAATCCCAGTGTAAGTTGTTTAATATCTGTCATTAGTTTATCAAGATTATTTAATGTGCATGTTACTTAGATTACTGGGACAACTCGGTGATAGTTACGGTAATGACGTCAACATATATAATCAGGATACCAGTATAACAGGACATATAATATTAGTGAACAGGATACCAGTATAACAGGACATGAAACAAGTATAACAAGAGGTTGTTGTTACCGTATACAATATTTTCCCAGCAATTATGGTAATATGGATGATATAGTTATCAGGTAAATGTCATGTATAATCAGTCAAGTTCTTCAGGTAAATCATGATATTCAGAATAACTAATAACCTGCTAGCATGAATAGAATAATCCGAGCAAATATTTAATCAACTCAGATCCTCAAAGTCATCGATATATCCAAGTCCCAATATATAAAATATATACTCATTTATATCTAACCAATCATCACTATCCAATCTTAATTAAGACCATTATATACTCTCACTTCGATTAAATTCAAACATAAGATCCAGAAATTCAAGTAACTAGTCAATTATGTATATACATGCCACCAGGTCAAGTCAACCCAATCTACGCTTACTCCTCAAGCAATATGAAATTTAAGATGCATCTACGTCTAATAATAAACATCAACAAGACATCAATACTCAAACAGTATAATTAGGGGTAAAATAGAGGAATACCCACAACTACAGATCCAACTACATCAATCTCATCAAAACATTGATCAAAATCCTCTGAAACGAACATCAATCCTCATGTTAATCAATTCTAACTCTAACGAAGTCCATATCAGTCCAAGTATCAGAAGATTAGTCTTTTAACAAGGTAATTTCATATATAATACACTTTCAGAATACAATGAATCATCATCTAACTTATCATCAAGTACATGAATATCAAGTCTGATAAGTACTCTACATAAAATATGAATATTTAATCTCAATCATGAGTCAATCAACCTCAATTCAATTAATTTATATTCTAAGATTTACCACAATTAAATCTTAATTCGAAACGATTACACATGAAATGACATAAGTCCCATATCATAATACTAAGATCTAACCATATACATATGATGCTTAATATCAATAAGGCAACATCAAGAACTACCAATTACTCCAAATGCCACAAACATATAAAAAACTAATACCTGATAATCTAGCCCTCATCGATTCACCAATCAATCAACATGTAATTATTTTACAAGTTTCAATTCACCAAATAATTGTCCGATAAATACTACACATGAGTGATGCTATCTGTCCTCAAATATAAACTAGCTCAGTCAATCTATAGATCAAAACAAGTCACAATCCAAGGTTATACCACAACTAGTCCTGAGCCAATAATGTTGAACAATTAACACATGAAAAGATACTGAATGACGCTCAAGTAAGCTATATATTCAAAGTGAACACTCACTTGTACTTCATGAAATGATACGGGTAATCATACTGGTATAATAAGGCAGAATGAAATAAAACAAGCAATACACACACACACATATATTTCTGATAATGGTAAATCAGAATAATACTCACAAATATCTTCTCAGAAAATTTTAGTAGGATAATTACATAACAAAATAAAATTATTTATCACAAAATTTTTATTTAACTGAAGGAGAAAAGAACACTCACCTGAACTTGATCACATGTCCAAAGCACTGAAATCATAAGATTCCGAAAAATCTAGTTCATTTCAATAGAAATTTTTATAATTTTTTTAAAAGATGTCTTACTTAAAAGTTTTAAGGAGTTTTAATCTTTATTAATTAGTTTGGGGTTGGGAATATGGTTCTCTGAGTCTAATGAATTTAATAGGTTTAATTTAAATTAATTTCTAATTTTTTGTTAGATTTTTTATAGACTTTAAACCATTAAAATGCTTAACGGGTCTGAATTTACCATTAAGGGAAAATGGCTTTAAAGTGGGTGATTTGAATTAATTCATGTTGCTATTTATCTAAAATTTTTATCATAGAAAGTAAAATTATTGTAGACTATTGTTAATATTTTTCTCTATTTTTTGATATTTTTAGCTAATTATTTTTATTGTGTAATTCTTCTTTCTTTCTTCTTTCTTTCTTTTTTTTTCCCTTTTTTTTGTACATCCAGCAGCCCAGGCCTAGGCCAGGCCCAGGCCTGGTCTGGGAATTTTTATTATTATTATTTTTTTTAAGCAGCACAGGGCCTGACTGTACGGCCCAGCGGGGCCTGGCTTGCCCAGGCCCTGCCCAGGCCCCGCCAAGGGCTGGCCAGGCTTGGCTAGGGCTAGGCAGGCCCTTCCCAGGCTAGGCCTGGTTCTGCTGGCCTGAGACTGCAGCGGCTGAGCTGCTCTCAGCCTGACCGAGAGTAGTGGTCAGAATTTGTTTTTTGAAATCATTATTTGTAAAAATCCCAAAAAAATATTTAAATTAAAATATGGTTTGGTATATATTCACATGTATATTTTTCTTGTTGGATTTGTGGCTGGGTTTTGATATATAAAAATTCATGAATAATTATGGTATGATATAATTTTTAATAAACTATTTATACTAAATAAATTGTGTAAAGATAGTTACTTGGTTTTGATCTCCCCTAGCATATTTCTCAATTTTTGCACTTCGAGATTCCTTTTCATTCATGCTTCTGTTGAGGAGAAAAGAAAGGAGATGGGGAGAGTTGGGTCTTGGTTTTTCTTTGGAGGTAGAAAATGAAGTAGCTTAGGGATTTTAAAAATCTGAATTTCAGTTAAATTCAAACTGTTTGACTTAGTAGTTAGGATAGAATTAATTAAGATTAAGATTTTAAAAATAAGATTTGGATTTGGGTAAGTTATGATAGATATGATTATTGTTAGGATTTATATTAGAGTTAGTTAAGATTTATGAAAAAATTTGATAAGATAGGATTTAGATTAGGATTGGGTTTGGGTTATAAATTATTGGGTTAGTGGTTTCGGGTTTAGATAAATAGTTATGGTGAAAAGAATCAAGGAGAGAATAAACATTCAGGCAATAATATTAATAATAACAATGATGATAAATAATAATAATAATTAACCAAGTTATAATAGGAAAAAATATTAATTATTAAAATATTAATAATAATATTCTAGTAATAATAATCAACAACAACAATAATAATAAAATTAATAACAATAATATTTAATAATAATTAAAATAACCATAAAAATAGCAATAATAATTATAATCATAATGAAACACTCAATATTAAGAATAACAAATAATAATAAAATAACCAGCAAAATAAAATAAATGCTTTAGAAAAATAAAAAATACAGTATTTTAGACCAGGGATATTACATTCTACCCACCTTATAACATTTTGTCCTTGAAATTTCAACAAAGTAAGGAATGATAGAAAATCAAGATCAAGGGAGAAGATAAAACTTCTATGTTGCTTCTCACTGTATCATGGGTCCACTATACTTCTGTTGTGCGCTCTGATCTTTGTTACTGGCTTCAGAATGGAGTGACCAATTCTAAGAAACAAAATCAGAAAATAAAATCGTGAAGAAGAATAAGAATCAAGATGGAACCAAGATCACTCCAGAAGAAGAGTTGGAATCCATATTACTCTGGAAGAAGAGATATAATCAGGAATATCATACATTCAAGAAATGGATTTTCAAAAGAGGGATGATTAATTTTAAATGGAGTCAATATCATTGTATGGATAGTATATGTATATTGCAGTATAACTATAGCTCATTTCAAGTTAACGGTAAAAATCAGGTCTTCTTTGAGTAAACCTGGCTCAAACATGATATCAAGGAAATCCGATTAACCATAATCTAATCGAAAACCTAGCACTGATACCAAGAAAACTCTATCATGTCCCGCTTCCCAAAATACGTGGAAACAGAATAGCAACGTATACACACGAGGAAAATACCCCACACATATACGCTAAGCCTGAAATAACCTGAACAAGCTATATAATCACTATAGAAAATCAATATCATTGCAATGTCTCATATAAACATCCACACATGGTGATATATGAAAAAAAATAGAATAAGCATGAGTCCAATGCATAGAATCATGAAAATGATGGAATAAAGAAGAGACAGGAAATACCGAGAAAAGATGATCAAGTAAGAGAGAAGTCTGACTCCTCAAGATACCTGTGATCCTCTCCAAAAACCTGATCAACAATAAATAATCACAAATCTGGATATGCAAAATCCAGGAAGTCAGAACTCCTAGTGAATGTGTAAGAATAAACTGGAAAGTGCATGTGTATATAACATGTGAGTAGATAAAGAAAATATATATACGGGAATAAGAAATGACATGAATAAAGAAAATAAACAGTAATGTGGATAGTGCACAGTAGAATATGTATCCAATCAGGTATTCAATCAGGTCAGGTGTAACATCGGGTGTCCAATATACATACATGTATCAGCATAGACAATCAATTACAGTACCTTATTATTTATTATGTCAGTGAACGCCAATTATCATGTAATAAATGCATCTCATACTACGCCTATCACACGTGTTAATCAGGGTCCTAAGTTATTGAAACTGATCTTTTGGAGATATTGTCCATACTTTAGGTGGGTCCCGTACATACTCGGGACTGATCCAGACTCCTGGCGCTGAACTAGGCCCTACGCAAGGTAGCCAGAAAAAAGTATAATATGTATAACAGGAACAAGAACAGGACAAAGTGCCAGTCACCCCCGGGAACCCTGCAGTAAAACCCTCTTTCGGCTGCGCGACCTATATCCTAGGTCCGCCCAAAAGAGACGTTGTCTCCTCTATTAATTTTTTCAATCCTAGTGTAAGTTGTTTAATATCATGTCATTAGTTTATCAAGATTATTTAATGTGCATGTTACTTAGATTACTGGGACAACTCGGTGATAGCCACGGTAATGATGTCAACATGTGTAATCAGGATACCTGTATAACAGAATATATAATGTTAGTGAATAGAATACCGGTTAAATATGACATGTAACAAGTATAACATAAGGGTGTTATTACCATATACAATATTTTCTCAGCAATTATGGTAACATGGATAATATTTATCAGGTAAATGTCATATATAATCAGTCAAATTCTTCAGGTAAACAGATATTCAGAATAAGTAATGGCCTGCTAGCATGAATAGAATAATCTGGGCAAAATATTTAATCAACTCAGATCCTCAAAGTCATCGATATATCTAAGTCCCAATATATAAAATATATACTTATCTATGTCCAACCAATCATCACTATCTAATCTTAATTAAAATCATCATACACTCTCACTTCCATTAAGTTCAAACACAAGATCCAGAAATCTAAGTAACTAGTCAATTATGTATATACATGCCATCAGGTCAAGTCAACCCAATCTACGCCTAGTCCTCAAGCAATATGGAATCTAAGATGCCTCTACATCTAATAATCAACATCAGTAAGACATCAATACTCAAACAGTATAATCAGGGGTAAAATAAAGAATACCCACAACTACGGATCCAACTACATCAATCTCATCAGAACACCGATTAAACCCTCTGAAACGAACACCAATCCTTATGTCAATCAATTCTAACTCTTACTAAGTTCATATCAGTTTTTTAATAAGGTAACTTCATGTATAATACACTCTCAGAATACAATAAATTCTCATCTAACTTATCATCAAGTACATGAATATCAAGTCTGATAAGTACTCCACATAAAATATGAATTTTTAATCTCAATCATGAGCCAATCAACCTCAAGATCAATCAATTTATATTCTAAGATTTATCACAACTAAATCTGAATCTGAAACGGTTACACATGAAATGACATAAATCCCATATCACAATACTAAGATCCAATCATATACATATGATGCTCAATATCAATAAATCAACATTGAGAACTACCAAGTACTCCAAATATCACTAAATATATAAGAAACTAATACCTGACAATATAGCCCTCATCAACTCACTAATCAATCAACATGTAATTATTTTGCAAGTTTCAATTCACCAAACAATTGTCCGATATATACTACACATGAGTGATGTTATCTGTCCTCAAATATGAACTAGCTCAGTTAATTTATAGATCGAAACAAGTCACAGTCCAAGGTTATACGATAGCTAGTCTCGAGCCAATAACGTTGAATAACTAACATATAAAAAGATACTGAATGACACTCAAGTAAGCTATATAATCAAAGTGAACACTTACTGGTACATCATGAAATGATACGAGTAATCATACTGGTGTAATAAGGCAGATTGAAATAAAACAAGCAACATATATATATTTTTGACAATGGTAATGAGAATAATACTCACAAATATCATCTCAGAAAATTTTTGTTGCATAATTACACAACAAAATAAAAATCATTTATCACAAAATCCTTGTTTAACTGAAGGAGAAAAACACTCATCTGAACTTCATCCCAGGTCCAAAGGACTGAAATCATAAGACCCAGATAAATCTACATAGTTCATTTCAATAGAAATTGTTAGAATTTTTTTTAAAAATGTCTTACTTGAAAGTTTTAAGGAGTTTTAATCTTGATTAATTAGTTTGGGGTTGGGAATATAGTTCTCTGAGTCTAATAAATTTAATAGGTTGAATTTAAACTAATTTCTAATTTTTATTGATTTTTAATAGACTTTAGACCATTAAAATGCTTAAAAAGGTCTGAATTTACCATTAAGAGAAAATGTCTTTAAAGTGGGTGATTTAAGTTAATTCATGTTGCTATTTATCTAAAATTTTTATCATATAAAGTAGAATTATTATAGACTATTGTTTATATTTTTCTATATTTTTTTTGATATTTTTAGCTAATTATTTTTATTGTTCAGTTCTTCTTTCTTCCTTCCTTTCTTTTTCCCTTTTTTTCCTTTTTTTTTGTACATCCAGCAGTCCAGGCCCAGGATAGGCCCAGGTCAGACCAGGCTAGGCCAGGCCTGATTCTAGAATTTTTATTATCTTTTTTTTTAAAGTAGCACAGGGCCAGGTCCTGTGTTGTACGGCCCAACGGGCCTGGCTTGCCCAGGCCCTGCCAAGCCTGGTTCGGCTGGCCTGGGACTGTAGCGGCCGAGCTGCTCTCGGCCGGCCAGGCAGCGGCCAGATTTTTTTTTTTTTTGAAATCCTTAGTTGTAAAAATCTCAGAAAAATATTTAAATTAAAATATGGGTTGGTATATCTTCACATGTTTATTTTTTTTGTTGGATTTGTGGTTGGGTTTTAATGTATAAAAATTCATGAATAATTATGGTATAGATATGATTTTTAATAAACTATTATACCAAATAAATTATGTGAAGATAGATTGTTTACTTGGTTTTGATCTCCCCTAACATGTTCCTCAATTTCTACACTTCGAGATTCCTTTTCATTTATGCTTCTTACTTAAGGAGAAAAGAAGAAGGAGGTGGGGAGAGTTGGGTCATGATTTTTATTTTTGGAGGTAGAAAAAGAAGTAGTTTGGCTTTTTTATAGGTTATTAGGGATTTTAAAAATCTGAATTTCAATTAAATTCAATCTGTTTGACTTAGTAGTTAGGATAGAATTAATTAAGATTATAATTTTAAAAATAAGATTTGGATTTGAGTAAGTTAGAATAGATATGATTATTGTTAGGATTTAGATTAGGATTAGTTAAGATTTATGAAAAATTTGATAAGATAGGATTTAGATTAGGATTTGGTTTTGAGTTATAGATTATTGGGTTAGTGGGTTTCAGGTTTAGATAAATAGGTATGAGAAAAAGAATCAAGGAGGGAAAATAATAATTTAGGCAATAATATTAATAATAACAATGATGATAAATAATAATAATTAACCAAGTAATAATAGGAATAAATAATAATAATACTCTAGTAATAATAATCAACAACAATAATACCAATACATAATAATAATATTAATAACAATAATAGTTAATAACAATTAAAATAACCATAAAATAGAAATAATAATTATAATCAGTATGAAACACTCAATACTAAGAATAACAAATAATTATAAAATAACCAATAAAATAAAATAAATGCTTTAAAAAAAATACAGTATTTTAGACCAGAGATATTACAATTATGTCAGGGTTCAGGTAAATCAAATCTATCAGATCCGACGGCCCACGTGAAAGTTCTCACATGAATTCGTGAGAACCGTTCTTAGGGGATCAACTCACTATATATATATATATATATATATATATATATATATATATATATATATATATATATATATATATATATATATATATATATATATATATATATAGAGAGAGAGAGAGAGAGAGAGAGAGAGAGAGAGACTTGACTCTTTCGGGAAGAATTTGAGAGCAACTCCTTCTCATTCAAATTCAATAATTAACTATTTAAATTAAAAACTCACTCCATTAAAGTTGCGCAACATCATATAGAGTGACCAAGAACAAAATATAAAGCGATATTGAGTTTTTTATCTTATGTATCAAGTAGCACAAAATGGATGGTAGAAAGTAGCATGTTGCTAAGATTCATGATTAGGATATACAAATTCTTGATCCGGACCTTTGGTAATGATCTAAACACTTATAAACCTTTATGAACCAATTTTTATTAGCAGCCAAACACTTTAAACTGTTAAAATTGACAACTTGTTATTTTTGATCGTTCAGTTTGTAATTACTTGATGCATTGGTAAGAAAACTATTAGTCACTCTATATAATGTAGATCAATGTTAATAGGCTGGATCTTCAACATCATTGAGTTTAAGTGAGAAGGATTTGCTGTCAAATCCTTCCCTAAGGAGTCAACTCTCTCTATCTCTCTATGCACACATGTCTATACACATATTAATTATATTAAAAGAAAGGGGATCATAAACGAGTTGACAAGATAACTCCTTATCCAACCCGTCTATTAAATAAGTTGATGTGTTAGATCATAAATGGATTGTACACAAATAATATTGTCTGCGGGATTTTGATGCCACCCTTACAAGAAAGTAGGTAAGAGAAAGGGAAGTAAAGTGATTGTTTTTTTCCTGCTTTGGATGGTAGTCTAGATGGTATAAATGAGAAATTTTTATCTACATTTTCTTCCAGGTGAATATTATTACCCTCGAACAAAGTTGTCGGGAGGGAAGAAAAAGTGGCTGCATTTATTTCTCTTGTTTCTTTTGTTTCCCATGAAAGCATGCCCTTCATTTTGAAAATCACCTAGAGGGAGTGTGTGTGTGTGTGTGTGTTGGGGGGGGGGGGGGGTTGAATAGTTAATGTGCTAATCAAATGCTGAAATTTAAAAACTAACTTCTAAAAACTATACACACAATAGATAACTAAGAAGTGAAGTCACATTCCTAGTGAAGGACTTTAGAACTTCTCCTCAAGATTCTCTTAAATAAGAGTTGAGATGTTGCAATAGCTATATTAGTTCAAACAAGTATAGACACATAAACAATATCAAGCATATATGAATTGAGCAATAATGACAAGCAAGATATAAATAAGAGTAGAGTTGAGATATAGGCAAACACAAACACGAGAGATTTGTTTCGAGGTTCGAGCTACTTACTCTACGTCACCGCCTTTACCGCAATGAAGGATTTCAACTGTCTCCGCGCAGAAACTCCACACAGGTTACAATCTTTAATCCTCTACACAAGAGGAGGGTACTTAGCTAATTGCCTTTATACAAAAGGAATGCACCACAACAAATACTTCTCTACCCAAGAAGAGAGCACAAAGCAAATTGAAGATTACAAATACTTGGTGATCACAAAGATCACAAACAAGAAATCACACAAAATAAGATTCTAAAGGATAGATATAGAAGTGATAGCTCAAGTTTGTGAGAAAACAAAGAGATTGGAAATGAAGCTTTTGAGAAATACTTGAGAAAACTTCTTTGAAGATATAGAAATTTGAAGCACAAAGCTTGTATTTCCCAAAACTAGTTTTCAAAAATATTTCAAAGCAGAAACACAAATTTTTCTCTTATAAAATTTTTTCAAAACTCTTGTTTAAAACTCTCTACAATGACCCATATATATAGGAAGAGGGAATAGACGATTAGAGAGTAAACCCAGCTGAAATATTGATTAGACCCAAACAAAGTAAAATATAGTCGTTCGGATTAACACAAAACCCAAAAATCCATAAAGTAGCTGTAAAGGGTCAATCAGGCCAGATTTTGGCCTAGCGGCGAACCGCCTGGTTGACCGTTCAACGGCTATAAAATAGCCGTGGTAGCCGGTTGATCGTGCGGTCAACTGAGCTCAATACTTCTGAGCTCAAAACACTATCAGTCGATTGCTCGGTCGACTGAGGCCACAAACAAAGAGTAAAAAACTTCTACGGTCGACTGATCAGTCGACTGATATACACAAACTGAGAGCGGTCGACCACTCGGTCAACTGACATGTACAACTCAATCCTGTGCATGGCTTATGCATATCCGGTCGACTTCTCAGTCGACCGACAGATCATTCAGCTCTGGCTGATAGTCGACCGTGTGGCGACCGACTACAATCCAAATTGATTATTCTTTTTTACTTTAAAAACTTTTTAAATCATTTAAAATCCCAATAAATCTCTATAAAATCTACAAAAATAAGTTCATGCAAATACACTAAAGTACCAATATGTGTGATTTAAAAATTTAATACATATTATAAACATGTGAACTTCTTTTGAGATATGAGATACAATTTGAAATAAAACCATATTAAATTGTTTTTTCAAAACTAAACTTTAAATAGAAAATCAAGTTTTTTCTTTCAAAAATTGTATAAATAAAAAACAAGTTTCTCAGACTCATTTGAAGGACAAATTTATGTGGAATAAATCCAATACACATATAAAATAATATGAAATTGTTTTTAATAAAAACTACTCATAAAACCAAAACAAGTCTAGTTAACCGAAAATCAAAACTAATATCAAACTTGAGTGTGTATGTGTATAAGCTTGAGCAATCAAACTAATCTAAACTTTACAAACAATCTTGACATTCTTACAACTATAGTCTTCTTCTTGATATGATCTTCACTTTGACTTCATTAGCAACTTGATTCCATAGAGTTAGACTTCTTTGAGTTCTTAATGTGTTCTTTATACTTGAGCTCTTGAATTAATACGTGTTAGCTTCAAATCTTGACTTTGAGTGTCTTGAAGAAGCTAGACATCGAACTAAGATCTTGATTAATATCTAAAACTTGAACAACACAAGATCATTAGTACTATAACTATATGAGTTAATCATCATCAAAACTAGAGTGATGGACTTTTGAGCCAACAATCTCCCCCTTTTTGATGATGACAAAACTCATGAAGTTATATATGCATGGATTAGTGAAATTTTTTTTAAAAGCTCTCCCTTAACTCATGCATAGAAAATAAATAACAATGTATTTGATAAAGCACAATAAACATCAATCAAATATAATATATATGCACAAATCATAAACATGCATATATAAACTCTAAATTTCTCTCCCCTTATTTGTCATTTCATCTACAAAGGGGTAAACGAAACAAATAAGTTATATGCAATATAAAATCATGACGAGGAGAGACATTAAGTTAACTCCCTCTGCATACATGCGTTACATAGAAAAGGATGACTAAATCCTAATCCCCATAGGCATATTATACAATGTATACACGAAAATGTTAAGCTCCCTCTACACACGTGTACGATGTAGAGAAGAGAGGTCAAACTCTTCTTTATACAATACACTCATCACAAATCTATATATAGAGGAAGCGTTAACTCCTCTTGCATATATGCAATACACATCAAAATATAGATAAAAATGAAAATAAAAAATGAAAGATACCAATTGAGAAACTTTTGATAAATTAATTGTAATAACTTAAAAACTTATACCAATAAATTGTAAATTCTCGATACCAGTTACCAATTGAAAAATCTTATATCAATTTGACAAACATGCAAAAGATATTGATACCAATTGTAAATATTTGGTAAACCAATACTAACTGAAAAACTTAGATACTAATCGTAAATTTTAGATTATATTGATAACAATTGAAACAAATTGATACCAAGCAATTGAAATCTAAAAATCAATTGAAAATTTAAAATGATATTGGATGAAATGCCAATTTAAATCAAAACAAAACAATTTTGGGGATATAAAAATGTACATTGAAATCAAAACAATTTAAACTTATCTCCCCTATTTTAGAGAAAAAAGTAAAATATAAAACAAATTCATTTAAATTTTTCCCCTTTTAAAAACGCTTACAACAACCATTGCATAAGCTTTAAAATGATACAATAGAATATGATACCAATTGAGAATGAAATAACATGATATCAATTATAAATGAAATAAACTTAGCAAAAGATTAATTTGTGCTATAGAACATGCAAATATGCATGAATATTCAAATCAAGGACAATCAATCAATCATTTATATATATGAATACCAATTAAAATTTAAATCAATTTAAACTTAAGGCATACATATATAGATAAACATGAAGGAGTATACAAAAATTATTTTCATTTAAATCATGTGTATAACTCATATTTATCACCTACCTAATGCACATGTCAAAGGTATAGTCAATTAACATTATACAAAGCATCATCACCCAACCAACCGCCCAATAAGGGTAGGCATTTTCAAAATAACTAATTGGAAATATTTGAAAAAATACCAATTGTAAAGAATGATTTTAAAATTGATTCAAAAATATATTAAAAATAAATTATTTTCAAAGAATTACATATACAAATGCAAAAATCACCAAAGTAGGATATACGTGTAACTAAACTAGAATTGGATACACAAAGGATATGAATCAATTTTGACACAAAATCAAGAGTGTTCTCAAAAATTATACAAGTATATCACAAGTTCTAACAAGATTTGCATTTAACATATAATCAAAACATGTATATCATGATATGCTAAAAATTATCCAATAAAGCATATATAAATATAAGATGGAGCATAGAGATAGTTACCAATATTTATAGAATTAATCTCCATTTCTCCAAAATAAGGTGGTCCTCCCACCTAAACTTTTTGATAGTGATGCATCCATTGATTTGTTCATCAAGCTCCGATTTCATCCACTACCAAGACACCAAACTCTCTCACGTTTTGAGAGAGCCCACACCTACATCAAATAAAACTGACATGGATTTTGGTCCATAATCCTTTTGAGTCCTCGGGAGTTAGTATCACTACGAACCCAAACATTGGCATTTAAAAGTTTCAATTTATCAAAACAAAACTTAACTAGATGGTATTTGTGGCCACAATGTGAATAATGATACACATGGACATACTTATGAGTATGATGTGTATGTGCATGTCGAAGGGTATGTGCATGTGAAAGAATATGTGGAGCTTGTTCCGTTGGAAATAATGATTTCAATCTCTTATGGTCAAAAGCACATTTTCTCAAGGTTGAGCCTAAACAATCAATCTTACTTTTTAAAATACAAATCTCATTTTTATCAACAGAAGTAGCAACAATATTTGAATAAGAAACAAAATCCTTTCTTTGAAAATCAACTTAACTTGCTTTTTCCAAGAATTATTTTTTTCTTTCAAAATCACTTCTTTTTCTTTTGAAGCAAGGTCAAGTTTTGAAGATAAAACATCATTTTTTTTCCTTCAATTTTAAATTTTATTTTTTCATCAAATCATGTTTTTCAAATAGTTCTTCACAACACATATCAAGATCATCATATGATAGTTTATCATCCATATCAAAATCGAATTCCGAGTTTACCTAAAGGGAGTTATCTCCTTGGACTATAAAACAAATATGCGTGAAATCTTATCTTTCGGATTCACTATCTGAATCCCATGTAGTAGCCTTTATTGCCTTTTTCTTTCCTTTCCCCTTTTTTTTGGTTGCTTTCTTGTGAAGCATCCTCCTCATATTCTTCACAAAGAGACTGACTTCTTCATCATCTTATTCATCCTCCTTAAAGGTGGTTGGAGTGGCAACACATTTCTTTTTTAGCTCTTTTGGAGATGCTTTAAAAGCAACACTTTCTTTTCTTGAGACTTTGATCTTTTCTTGCCTTCATCTCCATTTCACGAGTCTTCAAATTTCCATGAAAGCAGTGAAGTCTATTTTCTCTTTGTCGTTGAGATCTTTAAGGTGGTAGTTTTGACTATCCAAGCTTTAGAAAGTGCTCTAATGATATTCCGCACCTTTGGTCATTGAGATGTGTTTACTTAAAGAAACAAGTTCATTAGTAATAATATTAAACAGAGTAAGCATCTCATCAACAGATTCTCTATGAAGCATATAAAAACTTTCATATTGTAAAATAAGCAAATCAATCTTTGCTTTCTTCACTTTTGTAGTGCCTTCATGAATGGTGATCAAAACTTGCCAAATATTAAAAAGATGTGCAATTATGACTCTAGATATATCATCATAGTTAAGTGCTTGAAGTAATGCATAGTGGGCTTTGGAGTTGGCCTCAAATATCTTAACAGTAATTTTGGACCGCGAGTCTTCATCACCTTTGGGAGAAACAAAGGTTTAGATATGGTCTTGGCTACACGACTACCCAAAGATTGGAGAAAAATAATCATCTTAATCTTCCAGATGGAAAAGTTAAGTCCATCAAACTTGGGTGGACAATAGATGCTACATTTAACACTAGATGCCATGTGTGTGTAAAACAAATATAGTGATTAGCAAAAATAAGGATCTCTCTACGGTGGTTAAACCGAATATCAGACCAGCAAGCTCTGATACCAATTGAAAATCACCTAAGGGGTGCATAGGTGATGTGCTAATCAAATGCGAAAATTTAAAAATTTTAACTACTAAAACTAAACACACAATAGATAACCAAGAAGTGTAACCGAATTCTCGGTGAAGGGCTCTAGAATTTCTCCTTAAGATTTCTCTTTAATAAGAGTTGAGGTGCTACAATAGCTATATTAGTTCAAACAAGTATAGACACATGAACAATATCAAGCATATATGGATTGAGCAATAATGACAAGCAAGATATAAACAAGAGTAGAGTTGAGATATAAGCAAACACAAATACGAGAGATTTATTTCGAGTTTCGAGCCACTTGCTCTACGTCCCCGCCTTCACCGCAATGAAGGATTTTAACTGTCTCCACACAGAAACTCCACACAAGTTACAATCTTCAATCCTCTACACAAGAGGAAAGCACTTAGCCAATTGTCCTCTATACAAGAGGAATGCACACAACAAATACTCCTCTACCCAATAAGAGAGCACAAAGAAAATTGAAGATTACAAAGACTCACAAAGATCACAAATTAAAAATCTCACAAAACAAGGTCTTAAAGGATAGATACAGAAATGATAGCTCAAGTTTTTGAGAAAATAAAGAGTTTGAAAATGAAGCTCTTGAGAAACACATGAGAAAACTTCTTTGAAGATATAGAAATTTAAAGTACAAAACTTGTGTTTCCCAAAACAAGTTTTCAGAAACTATTTCAAAACTTAAACACAAATTTTTTTTTCTCGTAAAAAATATTTCAAAACTCTTGTTTAAAACTTTTTACAATGACCCATATATATAGAAGTGGGTATAGATGATTAGAGAGTAAACTCAGCTATAAAACAATGATTATACCTAAACAAAGTAAGCTATAGCCATTTGGAATAACACAGAAACCCAAAAATTCAAAAAGTAGACGTTAACGGTCAATCAGACAAGATTTGGCTTAGCGATCGATCGCCAGGTCGATCGCCTAACAGTTATAAAATAGCCGTCGTGGCAGCCGGTCGACACATGCGATCGACCGAACTCAACACTTGTGAGCTCAAAATCCTGTCGGTCGACCGCTCGAACGAGGCTACAAACAGAGAGCAGGCAACTTCAGAGATCGACTGATCAGTCGACCATATGCACAAACAGAGAGCATAACTCTCTCAGCAGTCGACCGTCGATCGACCAACATGCACAACTCAATCCCATGCATGGCTTTTATACATCCGGTCGACCGCTCGTTGACCGACAGAACATGTAGTCGACCGTGCGGCCGACCGACTACAGCCCAAATTGATTATTCTTTTATTTTAAAAACATTTTTAAATCATTTTAAATTTCAATAAATCTCTATAAAATCTACAAAAATAAGTTCATGTAAATACACTAAAGTACCAATATGTGTGATTTAAAAATTCAACACATTATAATAGAAAATCAAGTTTTTTCTTTCAAAACTTGTATAAATACAAAAACAATTTCTCAGACTCATTTTGAAGCACAAATGTGTGTGGAATGAATCCAATATACATATAAAACAATATGAACTTATTTTTGATAAAAACTACTCATAAAACCAAAACATAGTCTAGTTAAACCGAAAATCAAAACTAATATCAAACTTGAGTGTGTGTGTGTGTGTGTGTGTGTGTGTTGTGTGTGTAAGCTTGAACAATCAAAATTAATTTAAACTTTATAAAGAATCTAGACATTCTTACAAAGTAGAGTATTCTTCTTGATATGATATTCTTCTTTACTTTGACTCCATCAATAACTTGATTTCATAGAGTTAGTCTCCTTCTTTGAGTTCTTGATGTGTTCTTTATGCTTGAGCCCTCGAATCAACATGTGTTAGTTTTTAAACCTTAACTTTGAGTCTTTTGAAGAAGTTAGACACCGAACTAAAATCTTGATTAATCTGAAACTCGAACAGCACAAGATCATTAGTATTATAACTGCATGGGTTAATCATCATCAAAACTAGAGTGATGGACCTTTGGGCCAGCACATTTCTTTACTTTTCAACCGATAAGAGATTGAGAAGAGAGTGGGAAAGATTTTGGGTCTTTTTTTCTATTTGTTAGGGATAATTGTGAGAGTGGGTGGGATAATTGTAAGAGAGGGGTGGGGAGTTTTGATGAGATAAGCAATAACATTTTAGGGCTTTAGAAAAGCTTAGGTCACCTGCAAGCCACATAATTAGGTGTTTAACAGAAAACTAAATAGAAGGACTTAAGTTGAAAATTATAGGCTAATAAGCTACTAACTTTTATTTGGTGATGGAGGGGTGTTTAGTGATTTTCTTAAAAGAAGAGGGTTTAACAGAAAAGTAAACAGAAATTATAGGGTAATGAGATAGTAGCTTTTATGAAGGAAAGGGATTTGGTGGGGGGGGGGGGGGGGTGGGGGGGATTGTTTAGTGATTTTCCTTGAAAAGAAGAGAACAAAGGAGCAACTTATTACATTGAAGTAAACCCAAGAGCCTAAAGTAATTCTTTTGTTGTTTGTTTTGTTCTGAAAAGAGAGTAAGAAGGATTGAGAAACAATTTGGAGAATCCTATGTGGCAAGTACCATGTAGGATGATTCCACGAGTTGTTTTGAGACAAAAATTCCTAGTGGACACTAAAATTTAGTATAAGAAGAAACATAGTCTATTTTAATTCTTGTCATCATTTTGGAAGAATCCTTGTTTTTGGGAGGACTTTTTCTTGAGAAACCAGATGTAGGTCACCCTCCAGCCTATATACGAGCGGGCGCGCACACACCTATTATTACTAATTGCCCAAGTAAATCCCCCGTTCCATAATTGTGGGGATTGAACTTGGAAACCCCCCCCCCCCCCCCCCCCCCAAACAGGTGGACTCTCTGGTTCCCTTTGTTTTTTGGAAGGACTTAAGAATCTTCTAATGTATAAACAAACTTCAGAGTCTCGGAGCTATTTCAAAAGTTTGAAAAATACTTTGGTGCAAATAAACACCAAAAATATTGTTAGAAGTACATCAAAATCACTTCAGGATATAGATGAGAGTTTGGTGACTTTTGATATTTGTACAAATAAAGTAATGCTCATTTTGTCTAATGTTATTTATCAATCTGGCCTGCTCTATTGGTTCAATGTCATGGTGCATGATTCACACAACTTTATTTTCAAATAATTAAGGGAATCAAGTACAATGAGGAAAGAGCAGATTCCTTGAAAATAAAAAGAGAAACAAAAAAAAGATAAAATAAAAACCAGATTCTTCGAGTGCATACCTTTGTTTTAAAAGCAGATCGTGATGTAACTTTTTCTTTTTTGGGATTGGTAAGAAAAATATGCTTTGGAAGAGATGCTTCAATGGCAAAAATTTTGCTTTCGTAGGAAGAGAAGCTTTTAGTGTACACCTCCAATCTGAAGATTAGTTCACTGTTAATCAATGTGCTTTGTCTTCCTGCTCTCTGATTAATGAATAAATGACAGCATTGCAAATATTCATCTGAACGACTTATGCTATCTCCTTGTCTCAGAGTATCCAACACACGTTAACGAGAGCAAAAGAGCTGATAGTTCTAGTGTGGAGATCTCCAACCATTTGCAATACTTTCTTCTTCCTTGAAAATGGCCATGATCTTAGATGCTTTTGCTGGAAGGATGGTGGATAGGCTGGCAGAATTTGTT